>JBBPCX010000088.1:26322800-26343225 GCA_037974365.1 Hydrocynus forskahlii | reverse complement strand
GCTCTGTGTGGCCCAGTCAAGTTCGTCCACACTGAACTCCTCCAGCCATGTCTTTATGGAGCTCGCTTTGGGACACAGTCATGCAAGAACAGAAAAGGTTCTTCCCCAAAGTTGGAAGCATGGAGTTGTCCAAAATGTCTTGGTGTGCTGAAGCATTAAGGTTACCCTTCACAGGAGGTAAGGGGCACAGAAAAGCATGTGTATCCCAATACTTTTGTCCATATAGGTAAAGTGGCATTGATCCAGAGTGACTTACGTATCCAGAGTGACTTACTGAGGGTTGAATGTCTTGCTCAAGGACACAGTGGTAGAAAGTGGAGAGGTTTGAACCTGCAACTTTGGTCATTATCAGAATCAGAATCAGAAAACTTTATTTATCCCGGAGGAAATTGTTAATTGTCATTAGGATTACAAGCAAGTGTTTTACTCACTAGGCTACTACCACCCTTATATAGTGGATTTGTTTCACTTCAACCTGGAAGTATGAATCTAGTCTGGCTCATGACCACAATGCTAATTAGTAATTAAAATGTTGACTTGTGCTTCCTTGTAGCAAGTGAAGAAGTGAAATGTCTGAAAAATGAAAGGCTGGATTGGACAGGGATTTAAAGGCCAGGTCAGTCTACAAACTGCTTGTCAGTTCACTAATCAAACAATAGGAACTTTATGGAAGAAATGTCAGATGTGTTATGAGAGCCAGAAAGACAAAACAGTGTACAAATAAAGATGGAACACCCTTAAAAAGAGGTTCTTCTTTACTTCAGATCTAAAATCACCAAGAACCATGGTTGAGGCTCTGCCTTCTTCCTGTCTAACATGCTATTCACTTGTATCTGTACATCGCATTTCCTGTGAAGAAGTTCTTGCACCATCCCATGCTCCTCAGCCTTCTCTCCACTCTTTCTTCGTGCATCAATAAAGTGGGTCTGGCCTTATAGCGCATGCAGAAGCTGCACAGAACTCCAGCCCTTAGAGGTTCTCAGAAGTTCTTAGAAGTTCTCAGAGCGCTCTCCACTTCCCACTGCAGCCTGTTCTCATAAATCAACCATATGATTGAAGACATGGTCGGAACTTGCAATGTGATATTTTAAACATTGCACTACATTACTAAAGTAGATAAGAAATTTGGAGGGTTAAGTTATAATATCCCTTTCTGGTGAGCCAAATCAAATGTTCTCTTAGGCCTACACGGACACTCTGGTCTTTGAGCTTACACGGATATGCTTAAAAATATCTTCAAAATCTCTCAAAGGTTTGAAATTGCATGGTCTCTTTAAGTGAGTGCCTTAATATCAAGAGGAAGGGAGGCATGGGTGGCAGTAAACCTTGACCGAGTCATTCTACACTGTGAGAAGAACTGAGATTATTTCATGCTTGCATTAGGATGAAGCTCTCGTACTCACCTACATGAACTTTTTATTATAAATAGATTAAACAGACTTCTATAAGCTAAGACCTCGGTCACTCGTGTGCATCATCCGCATGCATCATTGACAACAGCAACAACAAAAGGACCAGCTAGTATCAAAGACTTCCACCACAAAGATGCCTTGAACAGCTCGTCAGCCATTCATGATTATGACAAAAAAGCTGTCCTGCTGCTGACACTGGATGATTATGTGCACATGCATCGAATAAAAAGTTCTGCTCTGACTGTTCTCGTTCTGGTAGGCCACACGAATGTGGCTCGGATCTAATTTGTAAGTATCAGATGTTAGTTTTCAGCTCCGAAAACATCAGATCTATGACACATAGAAGAAAATAATGTACGCTAGATGAACAAAAGTATTGGGACACCAAACTGTATAGTGAACTATGTATTATAAATACTGTGCACGAGGATTAAAATACTGACTATCGTCTTTTTTTGGTTTGTTTCTTATGCATTTAGGCTAGAAACTGACCTGGCAAAAGCAACCTGGCAACCCAGCTTAGTTACTGTTCACATGCTGTCCAGGCATGCTGTGCTTAAAAACACATTTATCTCCACATATATTATGAAAACATCACCGTTCTTTGTCATGTGACTTTTTCAAATGCCATTTCATCGCCTTTTCCGTGCACAAGGTACAATTTATTAGCCGCTGGAGCGAAGAAGTACAGGCTAGGCCACGTCTGACATTTACAATGTTTTCCCTCCCTGAACAAACCCTGGTAAAGTAGCCAAGCGCTAACCTTTCGCTTTACTAAAGAACGTGTGCAGCGCGGACCCCTTTGGCTCAGTCACATTTTATGGAACCCAGTGGTTATTGCATATATGCTGGAGGATAACGTTCACATATCTATCTCCCTATTGTTTTTTTTTTTCCTGCAGCTCATTTTTGCCGGGTGCCTTCACGGAGTCAAGTGAACACACGCGCTGGGAAGGGTCCAAAAAAGCAGGCCCACCGGTGTGTCTTGGACTATTAAAGCTGCATTTCCTCCAGTGGAAAGAAAGAGGAGTACTAAAAGTGTGAGCCAGGGATTCTCTTGCCCGAGGTGCATGAATTATGAGTTGGCCGAACTGAGTAAAGCTCATTATATTACAAAAAAAAAAAAGGCAGCTTGAGGCCTCGTTTAGAACCTAGTTCTGCGAGGGATAACTCACAAGAAAACGAATGAACGAATGTTTCCCGTAATATTTTTATCACCTCAAACCCAAGAGGGGAATATAAATGCACTAGATCTCCTCTTAATCTTCTTTACTTTTGCTAGACGTACTACAGTCCTATTTCAAAGCAAAGTTTAATATGTTATTTTCCGTTCATGCCATGAAATACACCGTGTGGACAAAAGTATTGGGACACACCTGTTTTTCAGGGTTTGGGCTGGGCCCCTTACTTCCAGTTAAGGACAATGTTAACGCTTCAGTATACTAATACATTTTGAACAAGGCCATGCTTCCAACTTTGTGGACACAGTTTGGGGAAGAACCTTTTCTATTCCAGCATGACTGTGTCCCAGTGCGAGCTCCATAAAGACATGGCTGGAGGAGTTCAGTGTGGAAGAACTTGACTGGTCCACACAGAGCCCTGACCTCAGCCCCATCCAGCACCTTTGGGATGATCTGGGACTAAGATGGTGAGTTAATTATATTGTGATGAGCTGGCACGCCAGGACTGGCTCCCATGAGCCTTTGTGGGGTGGGTGAGTGGCCAGTTGGCCTGTTGTGTGTATTTTGGGGGATATTAGAGGGGGGTAGATGTGTGTTATTGTGATTATGTGTGTTAATGTGTTCTTGTGTGTGTGTTATTTTGTGTGGGTTGAGCCCTTTTCATCTGTCACCATCTTCTGGAGTGTTATAGGCCGGAGGATAGTGAGAGAAAAGAAGGCAGTGGGGTTGGTCAGTGTTGCCAGATTGGGCGAATTTGAATTCTACTTTGCGGGTAAAAAATGGCTTGGGCGGGTAAAAAAAAAATTGGGTAGTTCTGATGTTAGTTTTGCGGGGTTTTATATGATTTCGCACCTATGTTCTGTGAGAATGCATCCAATCCAATCCATATTAAATACTTCTTTGACACAATCAATCAGAGATCTAGATGGGCCGCATCACGCCACAGAGTGCCCCCCCACTGCATTCGCTGACGCTCCCCCCGTATTTTGGCAGGTTTTGGGCATATTTTGGGCTGGAAACAATCAGCAGAATCTGGCAACACTGGTTTTGGTGGTTTTTTGTACTGACACATACCAGTTGGGGGCGCAGTACACACTAAGGTCTGTATTGGAAGCTGTGAAGCTGACAAGAAAAAGATCAGCGTGTCTTTGCTTTCTTTCTCACGCTCGCCACAATATATAGTGTGAAGCTCTACTTGACTTGGACTACTGTTGTCATTTCCAGCCTGCCTAGTTTCAATTAGTTATAACTAGGAATGCACTGAAATTCCATCTACATGAATGTTTCAATGAACAAAGGCTAGGAAGCAAGAAGCAATTCTATAAAAATAACGGTATAGAAATACACTATATGGACAAAAGTATTGGGACACACCTGTTTTAAGGGTTTGGGCTAGAACCCTTACTTCCAGGTGAAGGACAATCTTAATGCTTCATCATAACAAGACATTTTGGACAACACCATGCTTCCAACTTTGTGGACCCAGTTTGGGGAAGAACCTTTTTCAGGCCAAACGGCTGCTTACTGAGTAACTGTGGAGGAACATCTCAGTACTTTCAGCATCTATCAGCGTGGGAACTGAAGATAGATTAAACTAAATGCCAATGACTAAAAAGTAGATGCCTCCCAAAAATTCTTGTTATGAAATATCATAACGCATCATTTGAAAATGCTCAAGAAGCTCCAAATCCAGATGGAACTAGCTGCTATCCACCCCAGCTGATGATAAGTGTGTGTAAACGTGGCTTGTGCATCACAATGACCCTTAGTCCGTGCTCAAAAGAATACAAAGCTTGACAAATGGTTGAGTTTGACCATACTGTATGTCTTAAGACTAATGTTTACATCATGCGATGGCAGTGATCCATGGCACACATGCATTCATCAGCATCAAGTTAATGGGGCTTAGTAAATAATATGCAGCTCTTGTCTAATGGAGACTAATATGAGTTGCTGCAGTCTTTCTTCAAGTCTCATTATGAGCTTTGAGAAGTCAGACCGGGACCCGAAACTCACGGAACATCAGTAGCAGCAAAAACAAGCCTGGTGTCGACAGTGTCCTATATATTTTCAGAGTATTAATAAACAGATTGTAAAAATACTAGACGAGGCCTTGAAAACTGTTTCACTGCGAAATATGGCGTTGTACATCCGACCCAATACGTGTTTTCTTCGTACCAATGACAACATTCACACAAATGCTGCATTTTCTCGGTGATCTCACTGGGCGATGCAGTTTTAAGGACCAATTCCAATAACAGTCTCTTAAAATCAGCTTTTAAAGCACATTCAGAAGGAAAAATCTCAGCTGCTGTAACACCTGCACTCATAAAACTTTACATGTTCGTTGTCATCCAAGTTCTGAAGGATTTTACAGAAAGACTTTTTCCAGGTACACAGTAGGTGAGCACAATGCGGACCGTTTCAAATTACTATGTCATCTTCGGGTAATGTGATTGCATATTTAAGCACGCCGGGGAAGGCTTGACATGACAGACACTATATGAACAAAAGTACCGGGACCATAAAGACATGGTTGGATGAGTTCAGTGTGGAGGAACTTGACTGGCCCACTCAGAGTCCTGACCTCAACGCCATCCAGCACCTTTGGGATGAACTGAAATGGAGATTGTGAGTGAGACCGTCTCGTCCAACATCAGTGTCTGACCTCATAAATACTCTACAGAATGAATGGGCACAAATTCCCACGGAAACTCCAAAATCTTGTGGAAACCCTTCCAAGAAGAGTGGAAGATGTTAGAGCTGCAAGGGGGACCAACTACTTATTAAAGTCTATGAGTGCAATGTCATTAAGTTCCCCGTTACTCAAAAGAAGAGGAAGACATGTGTCAGGATTCTTTTCAGTCCTGCCCCCCCAGTGGTGATCTTCCGTTCAGATCTGCGGAGTCCCTCTCTCTCTTCAAACGTCATATGAAGACCCACCTCTTCAAGGACTAACTAGGCCTCTTGTTATTGCTTATTAATTTAAAACAAAAAACCTTGGGGCACTTATCCTCTTAGCTCCATCCCTTCCATACTTTTGCTTTAATCTCTGACTTTTATTTTGACAGGATTTGTTAAGGTGTGTAACTTAGCTGGCAGTAACTTGGTTGAATAGCGGACATTGATTTAAGTATTTTAGTGTAGCTTTACAGGTATGAAGAACAGATGTGGACTACTTGAGCACTGACATACGTTGCTCTGGATAAGAGATTCTGCTAAATGCTGTAAATGCGTCCCAATACTTTTGTTCACATCGTGTACTTTTATGCCTAATGAAAATGTGAATGACTTGATTAATCAAAACACAAACACTCTGGATCATCTGAGGTTTAGTCGAGATGCTTTCAGCACACACACACACACACAGACACAGACACACAAATCACGGGCTAATAGGGGTGAAACAGTGCTCATATTTTCATGATATTCAATCAGATTTCTACTCAGACGAATAAACATTTTGAAAAAAACTTGGCACGGATGCAGCCCTTCATCTCCTCATTCATTTTACTCTGTGAGGATGCACCCAGAAGCCAAGTTTTGATTAGGAACTCATGGTCTCAACTCATGTTTCCCTCCCAAATGACTTTGCGAATACTTTTCTATACTAAATGGATATATTGGGACACCTGTCCATTACAACAACAGGGAATAATGCAAAAATGTATATTTTCTTTCAAGCATTCCAGCAAAAAACATGCCTTGAATATTCAAGATTCAAGACTATTCCATTAAATCTAAAAAAGTAAATCACTGATAAATAAAAATAAGGCAGATTCGAGTACACCGTTTATAAACGTTCTTGTTTAGCAATTGCCACAACCTTATTGGTCTGAATTTGCATATTGGAGCCTCGTCGGTATTGCGAAGGCCAGCATTGCAGTTAACAAGCAACACCTTGAGCAGCTCTGGTGTGTGGTAGCTTTTCTCAGAACAGAAAATGAAGGGTACTTGAAACCTGAGTCGAAAGCTTATTCGTGTCTCCTCGTCTCTCTCATCCCTCTCATCCCTCCAGCGTCGGAGCACAAAAACATACAGCCTTCTGCAAATCGCTCAGGCTTCCCCGGGGAAATGGCGCGCTCTTTCCAGCCGCAGCCGGCGGAAGTGCTCGTGACACGGTGCGGCCGGGCGAAACAGCCGAGGACTCAGAGTTCAAACGTCTCCTCTCACGGCTCTGCTTCAAACGCCTGTTCTCCACACTCGTCCTGCAGGACCAGCAGACTGATATAATGTGTTGCCTCTGGCCTCTGGCTTCCGGCTGTGCCTGTTAGCCTGGACAGATACAGTGCTGGGATGAGAGAGGTTTACAGAGCATCACACATGTAACCTTCCCAACCAGCAATGGCCTTCATATTCAAGTAAGGGAATTAAATATGATTTTAAAAAAAAGTTACCTTGCCCCCCCATACCTAAATGCAGTTGAAATATTGGATGACATTCGATGAATTTGATCAATGTAAATACTTGGAAGCAAAAGAGACACTCGAATAAACAACATTACTTCGCAGCTTTAAAGCTTTAAAAAAGCAGCTTTTTAAAGAAGATGGTTTGAAAAAGACGGCACATCACTCACACACTCAAAACAGCCCCGCATCCTGCGCAGTGTTGCTAGACTGGGAAGAATTCTCCATCATTCTGCAACTTAAAAATGTACGCAAAACTACAAAATGAAGACTCCTTCTTCTACCACTTCTACCAAGTTCAGTCATGTTTTATGGCATCCATCAAAACGACTTGAGCCTTTAGTACTCTGAGTATTCAAATATTCAGTATTTGATAGAATGTTCAAAAAAGATTTTTTTAGATAGTTGCATTCTTTATGTTTGGTTTTGCACCTGAGGTTATGAGGCTAATGTAGCTACTTATTGATAAAAGTTCCATCCAGTGTTAACCTTCTGTTCACACTGAGAGTGTCAAAGCGACTGAAAGTCCTTCTTGAGGAGGGTGGGCAGAAGAATGCAGGGGGTCCTCGAGTTACGATACAGATCCATTCCTTCGACAGTGATGTAACCTGAATTTTGGTATAAGTTGAAACACACCCGAGACTAAGTCACTTACCGATCCTAACACAGTTGTAAAATCATAATCTAGAACATGAAACCACAACTAAGCTACAGAAAAAGGAAAAGGACATAAATGTACACTGTACTGTAGCAACAGAAAAATGACAAAGAATTAGTGTAAAAAACACTTGCACTTTAACAATCCAAAATGGCGTTAGGTAAGCATACCGGGGGACGCCAACTCCCTCCATGATACGTCGCGTTATTGCGCATTCCGCGTATATACAACCAAACTAGTTATGGGAGTGAGCGTCGTAAACTCAAAAAGTCATATGTTGAGACTGTTGTAGCCCGAGGTCCACTGTAAAGTTGAAGTCTGGGCTTTATGGTAATGAGCTATGACGTAGTTCAGTGGCAGCCAATCAGAATTCAGAAGTGCTGGGAATTCCAGGGAATTCCAGGAAACTTCCGTTCTACCAAACATTACTTCCCAAACACACTGGAGGAGGCGCGTTTTCCTGCTATTTATGATGCATCCATGCTTGTGGGCAAAAATAAAAGCACGGACCGCTAAATATTTGCACGTCAATTTTTGTCCGTTTTTTTGGGCCGATCGAGTAAACCGGTGCAAAATAAACCTTTTTTTGGATGAATTATTGCTTGAATATACTTTAATGTGAATGTGAGTATTTCCAGATAGGCAACAAGTCTTTAGTTTCCAGATTTATTCATGTAACAATGTTTGGCCAAAAATAAATAAATAGACTACTTGAGAATAAACTATACAACCCTTTAAAAAGCACTTCAAAAACATCTATTAAAATGTTAATTTCTGTCTGAGTAGATACTGGCATTTACACAGAATTCAAATGAGGAGCTAAGGCTTATTCTTGCGTCCAGCCCTCCGTCCTCAGGAAGCGCAGAGCGTCGTCGTAACCCTCCTGGTGTATCGCTCGGAGTCCGGGCAGAGGGGGAGGGAACAGGGCCTGGTTCAGCCGTCTGATGTTCTCCCGAGAAAACTGAGAGAGGAGAATCAAAGCAAAAGCAGAAGATCAGGGACGTTCCTCAGTACGCACACAGCCTGAAACGCACACGGCCCAGAAGACTGGGGACACCAAGCTCTTCAAAACGTTCTTAATGCAAATGAGGACTTTTTTCAGTTTTGTCAGTTTGCAAGAACTTCTTAGTTTACAAAACTACTTATTTTCTCTGCTTGTCAGTATTTGGGCCAGAAGAGTTTGGAACAGAACCTTCTCAAACCACGTTTTAGGTGAAAACCTGTTTGGCCCACAAAAACACTGTGACAAACATGGAGGTTAATGTTGTCCGAGTAGCTGTCTGAAAGGTAACAGTGAAAAATCAAACGTTCATTGGTCTCTTTTGACAGTAACCCTCTATTTAAAGTGTTTGGCGAATTATGGTAAAAATCTGAATTTGTAGAATCCAAATGAGATTCATTTCATATTGGCTCATACTGAACCCAAGCAAACTATGAGCTCAACCTAATGAAGCTTTTTCAAATAATATTTAATAAATGACCATTTTATTTAATAAATGACTTTATCAGATATTTAATCAGATATTTAAAATATTGAGGTATTTCTATTCGGCAAAACTGAAAATATATTTTTAATAAATGAGCTTTTTATAATAAAATCATAAATGCAAACATTTTTTTTTCTTTGCCAAAACAGAAAATAGATTTGTAAAAAATGCAAACCTTTTTATTTCTTCTCATTTTTCTTTGCCAAAACTGATGAAAGTGTAACAATTGAGTAAAATTTAGTAAAATATATATTTTTTTTACAAAGTTAGACTCAAACCTTTCCACACAGATCAAGTATGAGTGTAATTTAATTAACAGCTATATAATAAATAATGTACACTGTAATTGATGATAAATTAAGATAACTGAAGAAAATTTACTATTACTACTTCTACTACTACTAGTTTTAAGCAAGCTTTATTGATTCCCAGAGGGAAATGTTCAGAAACTATTCATGCAAACAATTTGTTTTCATAAAAGACATGTAAACAGCACATTTCTAGCAAATATAACTGCCGAATTTAGATATTACTTTAGATTTGACTATTTACTGAAGTTTAAGGTTAATTTACTTAGGAAAGGTAAAGAAATAGGTTTCCTTTTTGAAGTAAGTCCAGTGTTTCAAGTTAATAGTGTAATTATGTTGTTACATTTTAATCACAATCAGTGACTGGCTGAGAGCCTTTCCTAGGAAAGCCATTCTAACAATACGTCCCTCCAAACAAAACAAAAACAGAGACGCAGCCCTAAAACTTATATGGAATGTGAATCAAATGCAAATGTAAAGCACAGTGTAACTACATAATAAATGTAATTATGTAATTACATTCGAACGCTCCAGTAAAATGAAGATTACTATTGACTTCTACAGTTTACAAGTTTACTAATTTGTTCTAAAATAAATCAGCTTGCTTACAACCCTGTAGTGATTTATGTTTTACTGGCTCGGATTACTCATTAATAGTTTATGGTCACTTGAATTTAATTACAAAACTGAACATTAAAAACATTTCATTATTTATTGTACATGGCCTCTCCAGGTCCAAAAAACTGTAGTGAGGTATACTAATATCACTCACAGTAGATTAAACCAAATTTGGAGCAAAATATTCATTAACCAGTGAACCAAGCTTCACATTAAAAGAGTAAGATGAAACAACTCACTACGACGTTCATGTTGGCCAGTCTGAGGTGCAGCTTTGCGCTGCCAGTGTGTCTTGGGCAGACGTCCTGGGGGCCGCTGAATGGGGACACAGTGATGGTACGTCCCACAGGGAGGATAGGAAGACTGTCTGTGAAACCCCCATCTATCCATTTCTATTGGAGTGAAAAGCAAAAGCACGGAGTCAAAAGAGATGTGAAATAATATTATTTATACTCGCATGCCCAGGTATTGATGTTATCTTTGTGCAGTGTGAAAAAACTGTTTTTATGTTGTTGTGTTGCCAAAAACGAATGATAACCAGATGCATTGCCGCAAGAACATATGAAGTATGACTGTGTGGTTGCTATAAAACCAGTGTTTGTAGACGCTCAAATATTTGTTTTATGGGGAAAAATAGTTTGTGTTGAAAAAAAAAATTCTATTCAAACTATGGATTTGAACCAGCGATCTTCTGATTCCGAGGCACTGAATGTGCCAGCTCTTATCAAGCTATTTATGGGTGAGGACGGCTGAAAACACACATAGCTACATTCACAGGGTGATTATTTTTAATTAAACCACAACAAACATGGACATAGGTCTTTTGTTATAATTGACCTGAGCTTTGGTGCCTTGACGTCTGTTTATGTGTCTGCTGTGTGTTTTACTACACATTTGTTCCTTTGCGTTTGTGTTTCTTTGCTTTTTGTCGCATTGTGGCATCCAGGACCTCACAGACACGCATTCTGAAGGCGACTCGGCCGTCCTCTTTCGCTTCCATATATAAGAGTACCAACTTGACCACAAAAATGGATTTTTAAACAATCCATACTTGGTCCCTGACCAACCGATTACAAAGTTACAGACGCCCTGCAGGGGATACTAACAGACGTTTTGATGTTGGAACCATTTCAATATTTCAAAAACGGTAGGAGGAGACGAGATGCCAAATTCAGCTATATTATTATTAATAATAATAATAATAATAATAATAATAACAATAATAATATTTCTACTACTACTGCTACTACTAATAATAATAGTAATAATAATAATAATAAGAATTCTACTACTACTACTACTAACAATAACAATAATAATAATAATAATAATAACAATAGTAATAATGAAATTGTAGTTTATGCTGTAATGAGATATTGTAGTTTATACTGTTATGAGATATTGGCTCTACCACAAGAAGTGGAGAAATTCTGACTCAACTCTGGCTGTAGAATTAAGCATTTCACATCGACTGTTTACTTCACCATCTTCAACAACTTTTTTTTTTAAACTGCAACTCTGGGTTGTTTATATAATACTCAGCAGTCCATGATGTGGACTTCAAATCAATAGAAGTGTACATTGTGTATTCTCCCTGTGAATAACTTGTTTCAGTCAGAGGCATATGGCTTGATCCTGTACTTAAAGGTCGTTCCAATACCAGCTACCAGACAATCCAGCCCTCTGTCGCTTGAACGGCCTTACTCTGTGAGACAAAGGAACAAGCTGAACTTCTAGATTACAGTGCCCATTCCCACTGCCCATGCGTCTGAGAAATAGCCTGGGACAGGTTGGTTTCAGAGGCGTACGCTATGAATCATGCACCCAGACAGTATTTAGAGGCAAAAGACTCCAGTCCACTAGAGCATATTACCTGGCCTTGGAATTCCACTGGCTTGGTTCCAGCATAAACGGGCACGAAGCTGCTGGCCAGAAGGACCTTCAAGAACAATATAAATATGAGGCATATATCAGACGAGGAAATGAAAGAGCCGGGGGAACGTGAAGTGAGACAACAGGCAGGGAAAGAAAGAAAGAAAGGAAGTTGAAAGAAAGTAAGTACGCTGAAAGTGCAATTTCTGAAAGTTCAGTCGACATCACATTTGTGAGCGGATGAGAAATACGACGTGTTACAGAGATATACAGAGGCAGACATTTGAAATGACTGAATTTACTCGGGGAGGGTAAAGTGAGGGAGACAACGGGCAGAGAGAGAGAGAGAAAGAATGAACGAAAGAAACCAACAAAGAAGGAGAATGTCTAAGAGAGGGGCATAAAAGCATGAGAAGAAGGGGGGTATTTCAGGAAGTAGGATATTTAAGAATAACAGTCAGGGCTGCCCAATTGGAGACGAGGTTGAAACCTTCCCTGCCAAATGTCCCTTTATCTAATTAACGACCAGAATAATCAGTAGAATACTTGGAAATTAGGATAATCAATAGTGACAGGCCGATGATTAACATTACATCTTACCGCACCGCTTTATTGGCCCTGTCCTACAGTCCCCTTAGATCTAGTCAATAAATCATTTCATGTCTGCTGAAACGTACAAATTCTGAAAGTTCAGTCAATATCACATCTGTGTTTATGAGCGGAAGAGATATATAATGTATTAAAAACATATATAGAGATAGAGATATTTAGAGATATTTGAATTTACTGTTATCTGAAGCCACTGTACCGCCATGAGACACTTATATGGACAAAAGTAGTGGGACATCTGACTATTACACCAACAAGGACTTTAATGACATTGCACCTATAACAGCTTCCACTCTTCTTGGAGGGCTTTCCATAAGAAGCATGGCATTGTCCAAAATGTCTTGGTCTGCTGAAGCATTAAGATTACCCTTCACTGGAAGTCAGGGGCCTAGCCCAAGCCCTAAAAAAAAAAAAAAAAAAGGTGTGTCCCAATACTTTTGTCCATGTAGTGTATATTGTGTATACCCATATATCAGTATTGAAGTTTTTTTTTTGTTTTTTTGGGGTTTTTTTTAAGAAATGTTACTTTTTGAATGCTTTGGATCTCCACCAGAAAAAAGATATGAGGTTTTAAATTGGAGCACCTCTGAAAAGCCAAAACGGAGTAAGGTTTAAAGATTCCACTGCACTCCATCAGCTTTAAAAATCTCTTATTGTACTCACGCTCATAAACACTGACTTGTAAACATGACTTACACATTTATCATTTAAAATGTGTAATAATGTATAATAAATCATTCTGCTATCATCATATTTTGCTCGTTTCATCACCATACCTTCTCCACAAGAAGGGCTTCTGCAGGCTGCCTCACAATTCTGATAAGATTTCCATAGGAATCCTTTAGAATGCCCCTGAAATTCCTTTTGATCCTCAGTCTTGCGGGTCTTTGTAATAATAACTCTTGTAAGGGTTAAGCTTTGCAGTGAGTACCTTAATGAGGTCGTCCCTTGAGGTGAAGCTGGACACCATGCTGTTCTGGAAGGTCTTGGAGTTTGTTATGGAGACGTGGAGGCGCTCGTTGGCTAACAGGTGGGCATTTGGAGGGAGGATGTCTTCGATGCCGTCTCTAGAGTACAAGAGCAAGACAGATGCTCATTTGTCATCTCTGCATAATTAACAACCTCAGCAGACGAGAAATTTTCCCAAACAACGTCTCATAATTACACAATCTGTTTGGCCGCACCACTTAGGTAACGACACAGGAGGCACCGTTCAGCATGAAATTCACTTCCAAGGACTTTTTCACCAAAGAGACTGCGGCGTCTCTCCCGCAGGAGCAGCTCTTCGAGGGTGAGCCCACCAAACAGCCATGAGATGGGTTATCTATATCGACGTACTGTACTGATGTCATTTTTTGTTGTAGTACTTATAGATACAATATGTCATTTGCTGGGTGCTCGACTGTTTTGAACTACATAAAACCTACAGTACTGTACAAAAGTCTTAGGCACCTAGGAAAATTATACTTAAAATCTGTTTACTACTGGACAGTAGTGTTAAGTTATTGTTAAAACATAAATATTGCAATAAATACAATTAACATTATTACAGTAAAGAGTGGTTTTATGTGTGGCAAAGTGTTCCCCTGACCATTACAAGACCTCTATCCTCACGGAAGTCCAATATTCATTTTAGCTACAATCAAATACCTGGCTTGGCTGGTTTTACTTCATTTGATTAAATTAGGTGGTGCTGCTTATGGAATTTTATAAATCCACACAATGACTGGAGGCAATGAGCAGAAAGCTGAAACCAAACCTGTGTTCTTCTAACCATCTCACAAAATATCCACTCCTTTTTAGAAAAAGGAAATCTTGATACTTTTTTACTGCTTTCTTGTTCACTTGTGTTTTTGCTGGCAGAAAGAAACCCACTGCTGATATAAACAGATTCAAACAATTTTCCCAGGTGCCTAAGACTTCTGCACAGTACTGTAGGTATGTACCAGAAATGGTCACTACTGGTTTTCAACAAAGGAGAACAATTATCAAAACCTTTGACAAAATGCAAACAATCCAAAGATAAAGTAGGCCTACAACAAAGTGTCAAAAAATGGATTTTAAAGGTAATGTAAAATGCTGTTGTTTTTGAATGACCAGACGGCATTCCAAGTCTCGAGAGCCTGCGCTGACCAGTTTCCGGATACCTGGGTGTACACATCTCGCAGGACCTGTCTAGTCCTGTCACATCAACGCCCTGGTGAAGAAGGCCTGTCAGCGTCTTTTCTACCTCAAGATAAGATAAGAAAAGATAAGATAAGATAAGCCTTTAAAAGTTCGCCTCCAATGAACTTTTATTCCTGCACCGTTGAGAGCGACCTGACGGGGAATATCTGCACCTGCACCAAGCAGGACAGACGGGCTCTTCAAAGAGTGGCGCATTCAGCTGAGCGCACCATCCACACTGAGCTTCCTGACCGGCAGTCCATCTACAGCAAGCGGCGCTGGACCAAAGCCAGGATGATAATGGAAGGCCTCAGCCATTCCAGCCATGGACTCTTCTCCCTGTTGAGGTCAGGAAAGTGTTTCCACTCCTTTAAAGCCAGCACAGAGAGAATAAGGAGGACGTTCTTCCCTCAGGCCATGAACCAGGACCCTGATCACCTTACATATATATACAGACTGCTCAAAATATTAAAGGGAACACTTAAACAACAGTATGACTGTTTAAGTGTTCCCTTTACTTTTTTGAGCAGTATATTTTTATGTAATTCATATATATTAAAATGTAATTTATTTCTATGGTTAAATTTTCTTTGAATCCTAATGGCTGGGCATCGTACAGCATGTCGTACTATGTATGACTGTGTAAGTGACAAATATTTGATTCTGATTTGATTTAAACATCACGCATTTTCATACTTCATAAGTAATTTCTCTGGATGAACAACCGTTCTCGAGGATGTTGAACTGTATGGCACATACACTACATGAACAAAAGTATTGGGGCGCCTGACCATTACACCAACAGGGACTTTAATGACACCGCATTCAGATACATAGACTTTAATATGGAGGTGGTCCCCCCTTCGCATTTACGACAGCTTCCAAAGGTTTTGGAGTGTTTCTGTGGAAATTTGTGCCCATTCATTGCGTAGAGCATTTATGAGGTCAGACACTGATGTTGGATGAGGAGGCCTGCCTCGCAATCTCTGTTCTGGTTACAGGTCTGTCCCAATACTTTTGTCCACATTGTGTACCATAGCCTTCATACTGCAACAAATTTTATTAGACTAAGTTTAATTCCTGTGAACCTTTTTTCAGTGTGTCTTGTGTTTTTCAGCCAAAGATTTTCCTTTTCGCTCCTAAGAATAACTGTTCAAAAAGTCAACTAAGTTCCACTTCATACAAATGTGCTTGGCGTCAGCACAGTATTGGGTAAATCTCCTTCGGTGTCATTTTCAGAAGAGAAAACAGAAGAAAACGGCCCGTTGAAAGCAAGCTATGTCAGGTCTCTGCGACAGCGTAGCAATGCTCAAGCAGTTTGACTGGCAATTTAAATATCATCTGATACTGTGATCCATTCGGAAAACATCATGATATTGAATTTTATCACTAACGCCCAGCGTAAGGTCACTTCAAGTGTTGCCCACAGCCCAGATATTATGGTTTCGCTCCTTGAGAAATGGCACGACGTTTAATATCATACCGCTGCTATCGGCGCTTGTATCTGTATCCCGCTATTACTGCGACGGCCGAGACACATTTGAGCATTGGAACGGCACTATCTTCCAAAGCGTTCGAGCCTCATTCTCGCGGGCCTGGGGACAGCTTTCTCTTCAAAGTCTCTGCTTCCTCTGACAGGCCCAACGCGGCTGCGGCAGCAGATACACTTGTGGTGCCCCCGGAACGGCAACGGTGATTCATATTTCATGTGGAGACGAAATGAACGCATTCTGGAGGGTGTGCATCAAGTTACCACAAGGTCAAGGCATCCTTGTTCTCCATCTCCCTCTCTATTTCTTGCCCTCTCTCTCTTTCTCACACACACACAAACACACAAGCAATTATCTTGTAACTGCGCGGCGTCAATCCTCCATACCCAAGGACATTCGCTCCCGCTGAAACACCGGCCTGTTTCTCGCTCCTATTCTTTGACAGAGTCTCACACACACACACACACACACACACGAACACACCTGCTCGGCATTTATCCGCCTCACAGTCCTGGAAAATCCGGCGTGCCAGAGAGCTTGGTAAGGGAAAAAGCGGCTAGCTGCAGAAGTGTGAATGCGCGTTTCATTGGACCGATTAAGTTAATTTACAGGAATATTCATCTGTTTTACGAGCCGGGCTCTGCCAGCAGGGGGAAAACATGCATAATAATGGTTGCACTATAAATGGAGGCTGACCGCCCATTTTGCCATTAAACTTCAAGGACCCACAAACACAAAGGTGTGCAGACAGACCCGGCTCAGTCTGAAGCATTATGGCGTGTCCTGGGTTGATGAAGAGCTGGAGCGAAGGCCGAAGGCTCCCACACAAAGGTACAGTCTGTGATAGGGAGATGCTGGCTGTATTAGGAGTCTTTGTGTATAACACTTAAAAGTACACAGTGACGCATAAGAACGCCACATACAATAAAAACGGAATATCCAATAAGATACACAAAGATACATTTCAGGCGGGGATGCGCAATGATACAGGATCACGTTGGTTTCAGCGACTTTGAATGGGTTAGAATGAGGTTTGATAGCTGCTATATTATTCTCACAAGCTATTAAAGACACGTGTCGCTGATGACATTAAAAACTGCGATTTTGTGAGACGCTTCCAGCTTTTCTTTTTTCAATTAGGTTAATTCGCTATTTTTAATTCATTGGCTATTCATTTTTGTTCTGTTCTTGCACACAAAAAGGAGAAGATTAGGGCTGGTGTGGGTGAAACCCCCAAACAGGATGTTGTTCACGCCCCCCATCTGTTCAGAGACTGGAAACAACGCAGTATCTTTTTTAAAACCTTTAAAAGCAAGCACTTTTATATATTTGCTGAAGCAGAAAGGATACAAAAGGATATGATTGGATACAGAAGGATATGATTGGAGTAAGTGTGTACGGGCCTCCTGATTAAGATGCCAGTTAGGGCATTAAAACGTTCAGAAACTGCTGTCTGGCTTCTTTTTTTTACTTTAATATTTAAAAGCAAGCACTTTGTTTTATATCGGCACCAGACAGACGTTTAGATTTAATATTTCAAACCGAACAGCGTAGTGTTTGGGTGACACAAACAGCAGGTGGATCTAGTCCCATTTCATAAATGTTTATGAATCACCATTGGTTTTGACATCGACAGATATCAGCAACAACCCCCATCGCACTACTGCATTCCCAACTTCGACTGTCGTCTAATATAATGAAGTAAATCGGGAATCTCTTATTAGTCTATAAGCTTTAAAGCAGAGGTCCCCAGCCACTGGGTTGCGGACCTGTGATCCAGGCCTTCTCGTCCAACATCAGTGTCTGACCTCTTAAATGCTCTATAGAATAAATGGACACAAATTCCCACAGAAACTCCAAAATCTTGTGGAAAGCCTTCCAAGAAGAGTGGAAGCTGTTATAGCTGCAAAGGGAGACCAAACCCATTAAAGTCTATGGATTTAAATACAGTGTCATTAAAGTCCCTGTTGGTATATTGATCAGGTGCCCCAATACTTTTGTCCATATGTGTAGCTCTTGGCATAGATGTACAGTTTAAGGGAAGCCTATAGAGCCTTTTCGTTTACGTTTGTGCAATGTTCAATGTGGAAATAAACTTTCTAGCTCCATTTTATATGTATTCTGCCCTGTTTCTAAGGGCTAACCTAAAATCCCACCCCTGCTCCATGATTCCACCCCTGAGTGCCTTCAAATATACTCTGATTCGATGGGCCCACATCACTGAAAGGGCTTTGGGTTCAGTCCGGTCAACTCATCTCGGCTCTTTACGGTCCAATAAGAAGTTGAACAAACATCTACTTTTGCAAAACGAATCTTAACTTTACCTGAGCTCCAGCATGAAGTCGTATCCTGGAGTGAGAGCACCAAACTTCTGTCTTCGGACATTGCTGGCAAACCTATAGGTGAATTCTTTACAGCGCTTTGGGGGGTGGGGTGGGGTGGGGTGGGGTGGGGTTAGGGGGGGTGGGGGGGCAGACGATGGAAAGGAACAGTTCAAATGATTCATATAAAGCTGTCTGTGGTCATATTACATGTTTTGTTGATTTTCAAAGTAAACAAAATATACACCTCATCTACAGAGGACATATGTAAATCCACAAATATTGTTCATTTACTGAAATTAACATAAAATGTCGCATATATTAAATTTTATTTTAAACTCAAAGTTATGCACTAAAATTGGCAACAAAAGGCCATATTTAAGTTTGTTTCCTGTAGAGGATGCACTCAACATACTCAAAATCAACAAAAGACATCATGTAATCGGGATTCAAACATTTGCCAATAACTGTATTTTATAATGAATGCTTGTAACGTCTGCAGTATCTGTGTTTCAACAGTGTTTGAGTAGGAAGCTGAACATTTCATAGGATATTCCCCACAGTAGTAAATATTTATTTTACATACAGAGCCCACAAAACAAACCACTGCCATCAGTTTAGAGTGTGTACTAATATGCACATATAAAAAAGGGAAATCATTTCACTGTAGAATTGTAAACTAACTGGTATCAAGAAGTACACCAAAAACATACCAGTGCAGAATCTTGCCTTGTCTGCATTTTAGATTATATGGGCAAAAGTATTGGGACACACCTGTTTTTTAGGGTACTTCCAGTGGAGGACAATCTATATATTTCAACAGACCAAGACAACACCATGCTTCCAACTTTGTGGACACAGTTTGGGGAAGAACCTTTTCTATTCCAGCATGACTGTAAGCTGCATAAAGAACTTGACTGGCCTGCACAGAGCCCTGATTTCAACCTCATCCAACACCCTTGGGATGAACAGGAATGGAGACTGCGAGCCAAACCTTTTCGTCCAGCATCAGTGTCTGACCTCATAAATGCTCTACAGAATGAATGGACACAAATTCCCACAGAAACTCCAAAATCTAATGGAAAGTCTTCCAAGAAGAGTGGAAGCTGTTCAAGTAGCTGTTCTAGGTTCAACTCCATACTACAATCTATGTATTTGAATGCAATGTCATTGAAGTCCCTGTTGGTATAGTGGTCAGGCGTCCCCAGACTGTAGTCCATATAGTGTATATGTGATTACTAAGACGAAATCGGATTAGTATCTAATCAAAGCAACAAAAACTGAAGTATAGACATTAAACAATAACTTCCAGACTATCAGCTCTAATGTCCTTGTGGTTCCTAAGTTTGTGGCTGTTGTTTACAGGCTCTCTGTAATTGGTCTTTTATGGTACACTCAGTTGTTCAGTGCTCTGATGGATATGCATGATACACTCAGAAAAGTGAACAGTGCAGTTATTTATCACGATTCAATTATATTACCCACCCCTCAATACATGACAGATGGCGCACTTTACCTCCAGTTTGTCAGGGGCTGTGACGACTACGGTGGCGACCAAAGCCCCAGCCGAAGCCCCTGCGCATGCTCTCACACACCCCATCAGGCCGCCGCCACTTCTGAGCAGCGCGCCCACTGCTCCGAGCTGGTAGACCCCCATAAAGCCACATGCAGCGAAGGACAAGTTCACCACCGTCATCGCTGTGACCCTGAAAAAGCATGGGACAAGTACATATTCGTTTTAATATTACATACACTATATGGACAAAAGTATTGTAACGCCTGAGCATTACACCAACAGGGACTTTAATGAGCATTCAAACCCATAGACTTTAATATGGAGTTGGTCCCCATTTGCAGCTATAACAGCTTCCACTCTTCTTGGAAGGCTTTCCACAAG
>JBBPCX010000088.1:26302437-26307437 GCA_037974365.1 Hydrocynus forskahlii | reverse complement strand
GGGAGAGGAGGATAGCCATGAGTACACATTTTATCTTTTGGTTTTTCCATTCTGTAAAAATGAGCAAAAAATATTTGTGCATTAAAATGTGCAGAGGTGTGTTCAGAAGTGTGTGAAGATTGTGTCCTTGAACAAAGAAAACATTTGAAGTCAACTGTAGGTGTTCTCTTGCCCCTCGGCTACAAGTTTTTTTTTCAAACCAAGACATTAAAAATGTTATTCTAAGCATTTTAAGGAATTGTTAAGGATTAGGAGTCCCGCAGTTTTGTTCTCGTATACCAAATAATGATAGGTTGGACAAGCTTTGCAGAACTTACAGAACTATGGCAAAAATGTCATTCATTATAATGAGAAACTGCTGATTCTTCATATCAGGCTGCAATATCTAGAGTACTAAAGCTTTAGAGCTCTAGAGTTCTTCTAGAGTTGCTACATTATGCTGGGTATCCAGTGTAAAATACTTTGGTTCCTAAGTGGACCTCCTGAAAACACAATCTTCACATACTTCTGAACACACCTCTGCACATTTTAATGCACAAATATTTTTTGCTCATTTTTACAGATTGGAAAAACCAAAAGATAAAATGTGGCAGAAACGTTTAATACGATCTGGTTTTTTTTCCCAATTCACTAACATCAGGAAATAAACAAAAATGTGCTCTAAATTTTGTTGAAAAATGCCCTAATTTCTTTCCTTCAGAGGATATGCACTCATTTTCTCTTGGAAAATCTACAAAATATGTCACTTGCCCATGTACTGTATATGTAATTAAACTTTAACATATATGACCGCTGGTGCCATTCATTGAAAATAGAAAGTGACACCTGTTGCTTCTTTCTTTTTGTTTTTTTTTCTCACATTGGAACTCCATTCATTTGTTTACAGGTTTTTCCTAGAACTACAATTTAAGAACTTTGATTCTGAAGAGTGAAGGTTAATCTTTCGGGGTTTTTTTTTGTTTGTTTGTTTCGTTTTTCCAGGTTTTATTTAAAAGTTCTCACCCTCAATGTCACAGTTTCTGTTTTGCCCTGGAGCTCTGTGATGGAACCTCAAGGGTTCACCCTACACACCATTACTCACGGCTATCCTCCTCTCCCTCTCTCTCTCTCTCTCTCTTTCTCTTTCTCTCTCTCTCTCTCTCTCTCTAAATTCACCCATTGCTCACACACTGGGCAGTAAGGAGGAGACTCTGCAAGTAATGAGCCACATTAGTGGCCGTTCCAGATAAAAGGAGAGCACTCAGCGGCTCTTTAAGATCACTATCTCGCCATGAAAAGGGGAGGGGTGGGGAAGAAAAAAGGAAAGAGAGGGCAAAAAGAGCACGACAAGACAGTACAATATGATAAAACCACACATGCAGCAAAAGATAAAAAGATCTGCCTTTAAGTCAGCAGTTCCTCTTGAACCTCAAGATCTAAGAATAGCCTCACTTCCCAAATCTCCGACTTTACAGTTATAAAGGAAACTCTGTGATTGACCTCAGATCCGTATAAAATGGCTCGTTGGCCACTGAGAGACTATAATGGCTGCCATATCAGATGGAATGCAGTGATATCTATGTGTGGCTCCACTCTTCTTGGAAGGCTTTCTACAAGATTTTGGAGTTTCTGTGTGAATTTGTGTCCATTCATTCTGTAGAGTGTTTATGAGGTCAGACTCAGATGTTGGATGAGGAGGTCTGGCTCACAATCTCTGTTCCAGTTCATCCCAAAGGTGTTCAGAGCTCTCAGTACAGGCCCTCCACACTAAGCTCATAAAATAAATGTCTTTATGGACACCACTTTGTGCTTGAACGGGAAAGGACTTTGCTTTCCTGTCTAAAATGTCTTTGTATGCTGTAACATTTGGGGCAGCTGGTGGCCTCTGTGATCAGAAGGTTGTTCGAATCACAGGACTGGCAGTGGCATCACTGAGGTTCCCTTGAGCGAGGGACTGTTCCCACACTCTGCTCCCCGGGCGCTCGCTGGCTGCCCACTGCTTCACTTGGTGAATGGGTTAAATAGAGAAAGAATTTCACATTGTGTGCTGTGCTGCGTTCACAAACGACTATTCAATGCAGTTAAACTCGAAGCGAAGCTGTCACAAAGCAGTTTTACAAAGTCCAGGTCCGAGCCCCTAGTGAATGAGCCAAAGGCGACAGAGGCGAGGAAAAACTCCCTCAGCTGGAGGAAGAAACCTCGGGAGGAACCAAGACTCAAAAAGGGGGAACCCATCCTCCTCAGCTCGACCCGGAGAGAAAGAAAAGAGAGTCTTAATGGGGATAAATAACAAGACGAAGGCCTTCATGAACAAGATTATACACAAATCTAGGCCATCTACGGCTGACAGAGTTAGAAGACAGGCCTCTGCCCTTTATCCCTCCTCCACCAAACTTTACAATGGGCACTACACATTCCAGTAGGTATCTCTTGGCATCAGCCAAAAACAGATTAGCCATACTGCCAAATAGTGAGGAATGATTCATCACTCCAGGGAACATGCTTCTACTGCTCTAGAGTCTAGTAGCAGCCACTTGGAATCATACATCGTGATCTTACCCAAATTTTTAGCTCCTAGCAGTCTCATTTTTTGTCTCATTAGCGATAAATCATTTTGGAGATTTTTGAAGTCTGACTTATTTCTCCTAAGCAACTTAAGACTGGTTGTGAATGCTACAACAAAAAGATGTAGATTTAGATCCCTTTCACACTTTTGTTACATGGCCATATTGTCTATTTATTGTATTGTTTCTGTCATCCCTTGCACTTTGCTCAGTGCTGCTTACTGCCTCCTGCGCAGTAATTATACTAATGGTGCAACATTAATCAACACTAATCCGGAAAGTTTGCACAGTGTTCACACTATACTACTACATTACACTACTGTACATTGTTGTGGAGTACATTTGTTGTGTTGTTTGTATTGTCTCTGTCGTAACTTGTGCTCTGTTGAATGTTGAACGTTATATGTTGCACCGTTGTCCGATGAGAAACATCTCATCACACTATTTATGTGTTCACAGCTGCTTATGACAATAAAGTAACCTTGGACCTTACAGTTCTTTTGGTATTTTCCCAGGAAAGTGTCTAAAACCTAAATTCGGTATCTGAGACTTGAATTTGATCATTAAGACAAATTTCGGATGTTGTACAGGCTCATTTATAAGTCAACCAAGTTTTCCTCTGGATCTTATGGTTATATAGAGATCTGATTACTTGAGACAAATAAAGATCAGAACAGTAAAAGAAAAGAGTCTTAAACTGGGATCAGGCTGAAATTAAATAAAGGCTTTTTTTCCCCTCAGGAACTGAATTTATGAAGTGTGAGAAAATGGTCGAAATGTTAAACTGAGCTAAGTTTTGTCCAGGAGAAATAGGATGGACAAAGAAGAGTCTGAATTTTCCTTTCGTCTGGGTAGGCATGTGTGCGACTGTTCAACTCTGAAAACCCACACAGTTCTTGTGTTGATGTTTGAAACTTCTTGATTGTTTGATGCAGTAGGAGAGTTTGCCTCTAGATGCACTTACACTCACAGCTGACCAGGGCAGATCTAACAAGGCGGAAACTGTTAGATCACAGCTGTACTTACACTCCCAGTTAACAGGGCAGCTGGGTGGCCTGGTGATTGGGGTGCTGGCCCGGCAATCAGAGGATTGGGGGTTCGGCTCCAACTGCTAGTGTCACCACTGAGGTACCCTTGAGCAAGGTACCGTTCCCAAACACCAGCGAGGTGCCTGGGGAGCAGTGACTGCTTCACTTGGTGGATGGGTTAAATGCAGAGAAAGGGTTTCACTGTGTGTTGTACTTGTATGACAATGCTAGTGACAAAAAATCTTCTAAATTTCAGAAAAAGAATAGGCAAATTTTAGTCACTGAGCTTTTAAATAGGGCTTTTTATGCTTTTCTTTTCTATTTAGTTTTGTCATGATTTTGTATAAATGTTTATTTTGATAGTCAATTATTCATGCAAATTAGTCAACAGAATATATTTATCTGGCTAAATGTGTCTTATAAATGTGAAAGGTAGCAAAAGGTAGCTTTTTGTTGCATTACTCCAAAGAAGTAATAAAAGAATAAAATAACAGCAGACATACTGTAATGTGTGTCCTTGTGTCTCTGCCACGTATTCCTGGTCCATGTATTCCTCTGCCATGTATTCCTGGTCCAGTGTTTTGGTTTTTGTCCCACTTTAGCCCTGTGTGTCCTGTTCTCCCTTGAATTGCTATAACGGTGCTGTTTTTCTTCTGGAATACGATTTACATTATGTTTCTCGTGTTTGTTTATTGAACTGTGGAATTCCTCCACGCATCCAGCATCCAACCCCAGAACTTCAGGTCTGTACTGATGATCAAACAGGTAGTTGAGTCTTTTCAGAAATTGTTAGTGTTTATGTGAGCTAAAAATACTAGAACTGTGACGGCGCTTCTTTCTGTCGCTTATGATTATAAGCAAAACTATATGACTAACATAAGGCAGGCATGTTTTCTATTGATTTTCTCTCCCTTTAGATTTAAACTGAGCACAGAAACTCTGCGAGGCAGGAATGATTTTCTCAGAGCCAAGATAAGTACTCTTGCCGTCGTTTTTAGACCCACTGACGATATTTCTCCTAATTTCCAAATAAAAATATTGTTCTTTCGTCACGGTAGGTACTGGAGAGGGAAAGGGGAGGACGCCACAGAGGTTAATATATACAGTTTTTAATGACAGCAAAGCGCACAGAACACAAAACAATCCAAAACAGAAAACAAAATACAAAACCCCGGCTCTAAACCAAAAACGAGAACACAAACAGGATAACTGAAAACAGGGCAACACAAGGAACATACAAGACCCGTGCTCCTCAAACGAACAAAAGAAACAAACTAAGGACGCAGGCTTGAGCTTCCAACAAGCTCAAACGGCCAGGAAACGTGGATACAGGCAGAAGGTGCAAAGTGTGTACCACCTCAGGATAAAACTGGAGGAACACGGGCCTGGGAAACAAAACAGGGAGACAGATCATTAAATAAGCAAAGAC
>JBBPCX010000088.1:26268671-26281054 GCA_037974365.1 Hydrocynus forskahlii | reverse complement strand
GCTGGAATAGAAAAGGTTCTTCCCCAAACTGTGTCCACAAAGTTGGAAGCATGGTGTTGTCCAAAATGTCTTGATCTACTGAAGCATTAAGATTGTCCTTCACTGGAAGTAAGAGGCCTAGCCCAAACCCTGAAAAACAGGGGTGTCCCAATACTTTTGTCCATATAGTGTACATTTTATGGATAGTGATGCTATATGTAAATGTAATTGTAATACCAGTTTTGACTGATAACTGTCAAAAATAAATTAACAGTCTCTTCACTAATTGCATTATTTTGTCAGACCTTTCGGGTAAATGTCTAGTAAACTGGCCTCTCAGCTGGAACAATGAACCTCGCCTATTGGATGAGTTGTAACATTCGTGCTCATGCAATTGTTTTTACAGACTTTTTTCATAAGCATTAAAAAGGTTTGGTCTGAATTGAACATTAACGTTTAAATGAACTTTCCCAACATTATCTACCCAAAAGAAGTTTTGCTAAAATGATCTGTGCTACATTAAGCTCTCTATAGCATGAAGTAAAAGTTTGCGCAAGTTATCAGGAACGATGTGAGCCCCCCCCACACCCCCACTCTCAGGTGACTTAACTCTCATCCTGCTTCTCTGTCCAAAATCCTGCTGCTTAGTAATTCAGGTTTGGCGCAAGTCGTGGATTTAAATATTGAGTGCTTTTTTCAGGGCTTTGGTGCTTTTAATGAAAAGCATACCTTAACAATCTCAGGCCTCTTTAATTGGGACTCCACTTAGTCCATGTGAGTTTAGGCTGCAAGGGCAGAGAGCGAGAGAGAGAGAGGTGGGCTGGGGTTTAATGTTCTTCTATAAAGTTCTTGAGTTAAGTGGACAGGAAGTGGCAATATATTACATTCATATCAGGCCAGCACGTAACAGAAGGATCTGCAGTCAAGGACACAACCTGAAAGCCTGCTCTGTTACACACTGAAAGTTTTGGAAAGTCTCTGAAAAGGAGCCTGTCATCTAGTCTCTGGTCAGAAAATGAGGAAAAGCAGACCTCTAAGAGAATGCTAATTTCTGATTGGGCCCTACTGGGATTCTAATTGCTCTAAGTTAACAGAACAGCCTGTAAATTTATTTGGGCAGTTGTAAGATTGTAGATGTCTGAAGCTTGTAAAAGAAATTGATTTAAATGTTGTTTGCAACAGACGTGTGAACACTGTTTCCCCTGTTTGTGGCATTGCTAGAGTAATTCCTTCAGGAGTCCTGACATAACACTGCTGACAGAAGCCCACCAGTTTGATTGACTCTTGTATGCACAGTCATTAATGTAGCTTGGACCTCCAGAAAGCCCGGAGCAATGCTCACCAACCCTCCTCTTGGACCTCTACTTCCCTGTTTAGCTCGAACTGTATCTCACATGCTTCCCTATCCCCTTGTTCAATGTTGCAGTCAATCAGGGTCTTCTGAAGAAGTTCATCAGCCAGAGCAGGTGTTGCAGATGGTGTCTGGAATTAGAGGTAGCTCTCCAGGACCAGGTTTGTTGAACCCCGGCTTAGAGTGATTTCACTCATTTTCTTGCCTTACGGGTTGTTCAAATCTCAGTTGCATAAGATAATGAAGTGAAATGCAAGGTTTCATTAGCTCACCTGACTAAGGTCTGAATAAACTGCAAGCCGGTGAAAATCATTTGAATGAGCCCCTATAGTATTGGCCTATAAGGACAATACTAATACATACTGTATGCACTGGCACCGGGAACCGCCAGTTTGTTTCTAAAGAGTTTTGCCTTGACCGCTAAAAGTGAACTACAGGTTGTGGAGAGACCATTCAGCATTATCTTTTTTGTTAAAGTTTAAGAATGTAATACAGTTTACCATATCTGTCTCTGACAAATGAATAACTTTTGCCCATCATCAATGTCATCTACATTGTGGAAAACAAATGTTGTATCAACTAGAGAGCTTGGGCAGTTATTAAACTTCTTACTGCAAACAAGAAAAACCCAGATGTTGATGTCACCTGAACCTTGGGCAGCTGGTGGCCTGGTAGTTATGGAGTTGCCCTTGCAGTCAGATGGTTGTGGGTTCAAATCCCAGGACTATCAGTGGCACCACTGAGGTATGCTTAAGCAAGGAGCCGTCCCCACACACTGCTCCCCAGGCACCATTGTCGGCAGCCCACTGCTTCACTTGTTGAATGGGTTAAATGAACTCAAGCAGTTTCCTTTCAGAGAGCAACAGTTTGCACATTCCGTAAGTGTATGTTGGTCAGTCTCCCTCTCTCTCTCTCTCTCACTCTCTCCCTCCCCCTCTTTCACACATCTCATGAAGGTCGCACTGACAGTGCTCTTTTCTCCCTGTGGCATGTCGTATTGACCCACACTGCTGAATTTGCATTTCTCGCCACTTTTGCTCATTTGAGAGCGTGATTGCCAATACCTTGCTCAGTCCTCAAAATAATTACTCAAGCGCTGATACCAATCAGCTGCTCAAATTAATGAGCTCATTTGCATAATGTAAATAGTTCAGATGTTAATTGCCTTCCGCTCGCAAAAGGCAAATGGCGTTGCTGAAAAAGAGTTTGTTTTGAACTAAGCCATAACAAATGCATTATGAATATTTCATGGCGAGATATATAGCATGCAGATAACAAAGCACCTTCAGTGCCCCGAATCACCCGTTAGTCATCAGTGAGTGATGTAGCGGAGTTGAAATAGTCTACAGTTGAATTGTGACAGGAAGGTTTTGTGCTGATGTAGGCTTACGGACGCAGTGGAAGGGCATTATGGACATTAAACTAGCATTTTAAAACCCTGGGAAGCTATTCCCTATGGCCAAAAGTATTGGGACACCTGACCATTACACTGACGGGGACTTTAATGACATTGCATTCAAATCCATAGACTTTAATATGGAGTTTTTCCCCCTATGCAGCTATAGCAGCTTCCACTATTCTTGGGAAGCACTGAAGTTAGACAAGAAGTCCTGGCTCACAATCTACGTTCCAGTTCATCCCAAATGTGCTGGATGGGGTTGAGGTCAGGACTCTGTGAGGGCTGGTCAAGTTCACCAAACTCATCCAGCCATGTCTTTATTGAGAATGCTTTGTGTACTGGGACACAGTCATGCTGGAATAGAAAAGGTTCTTCCCCAAACTGGGTCCACAAAGTTGTAAGCATGGCGTTGTCCAAAATGTCTTGGTCTCCTGAAGCATTAAGATTGTTCTTCGCTGAAAGTAAGGGACCTAGCCCAAACCCTGAAAAATGGATGTGTCCCAATACTTTTGTCCCTGTAGTGTACTTACAAAAATACTTCAGTGTTTTTTTTTATGGCTTCTGTAGCATATGGTTGACTACCATAAACAACATTTCAGGTTTCTCTGTATTTAGTTAAAGAACATAGAAAATGTTGACTGGCCCAAGGGAAGTGGCTTTAGTGTTCAGGTCACTTTTGAGATATGGACTTTTCATAAAACATTCATAGTTTAAGTCAAAGCCTAATGACGCCCCTGCTTTAACCACTTGCTCTCGCTCATATAAAAAGCTACAGCAAGTCTCTTTACCTCCATACCCTTCTACTGCTTGCTTATTTACTGATACATGCAAAGTAAGGAGCACACAGGTACTTGATCAATGCAAATGACTCGCCTTAGCTCGATAACAATCAATTAACAACATCTATTGACTGTATTGACGGGAAATTTTCAGTAACAATTTGCTCATCAGCACTAATGAATAAGTAATGAACAGGGTGATGTGTTTAATGTGACTCATACACTGATCAAGGTCAGTATTAGTAGATGATTTGGAATCAGAGTCAATTAGCCGGGGGCGATGCTAATTCTCATTCATGCCCGGCAGAGCGAACAGAGAGATTTATCTGTTTGTTATAGGACAAAGCCTATAATTAATCCTCACCAAGAGCGACTGCACCCAAGTACATGACTTGACTTTGACATTTAAAGCAAGCAAACAAAGCCCTGAACCCTGTGCAGATATCAAACACATCTCATCCTTCTGTAAATTCCTCTTAGCAATGGATATTAAAACATCTGCCTCAGCCTTGCTTTGGCTATGAAGTCCACTTGACCCATTTTCTATATCAAAGGTGCACTTCACTCCATACATGCCAGTGTTGGTTAAATGATTGGGAGTTATTGGGAGCTGGTAGCCATGTTTACCTTTACTATTGACATCTGATCTCCGCGATCCAGTCATAGTTTTCGGGGCATCATCTAATTAAGACACAGCACATTTACACTTTGCACAGTTTGGTGATTTTCCTGCTCTTAAAGGAATAGTTTGATGAAAAATTCCAAATGAAGTCGATCAGCCAAGACATGTTTGGGATCCAAATCCAAATCCAATGGTCAGCCAAATCCTTTCAGTATGTAGACCCTCAAAACTTCTTTCAACCTACGCAAACCATATCCAGCTTTTATTAGTTTGGTTCAGATGTGTGGATGTGGTTTAGGACAAAATATGACTTTCCATTTTGTCCCAAAAATGAATGAAACGTAGCTGAATATAGCTGAATGCTGTGGGGCAACCAGTTGTCCACAAGGAGGAATCTGACTCGATCTTTTTCTAGGACTGCTTTATGAATATGCTAAAGATTTTTTTTATTTCTATGCATTTTCTTTTAAGCATGATGATAGTGATTTAAAGAAAATTGCAGATGGTGGCCTAGTGGTTACAGAGTTGCCCCTGCGATCAGAAGGCCGTGAGTTTAAATCCCAGGAATGCTAGTGGCACCAGCGAGGTACCATTCCAATACTGGAATAGAAAAGGGCCTTCCCCAATCTATGTCCACAAAGCATGGCGTTGTCCAAAATGTCTTGGTATGCTGTAGCACTGAAAGTAAGGGGCCAAGCCCAAACTCTGAAAAGAGGTGTGTCCCAATACTTTTGTCCATATAGTGTATTTACCACAGCGACATAAAACAGAACACCTTTAAAACCCAGGAACATAGTGGAACAGTAACATAGACCTTAGTAGAGTGTCGGAATCAAGGTAAGGGGTCAAGGAAAGTACAGATATAGATTTAAATAATCTCAGGTATGACCTCTTAGAGAAAAACAGCAAAGTGGGCCTCAGATCAGTGGGAAAGCTCAGTCAGCGTCTCTCAAAGAAAGCTCCTTCAACGCGGGCGATCTGGGGGTCATTGCTTAAAAGATGTGAAAGCTGTGGCGCAGGGTCGAGGATGAAACCAAATACGGAGATGCCGTGGGCTAAGGGAGCTGTGGAGTGAGCACTCCAGAAATAGCACTTGTGTTCTCTGTGTCAAAGTAGTGAAAACTGATAGACAGCACTCGTGTTGCCTAAGTCAAAACACACAAATCACATCTTCATCCCACTCTCTACAGAATCTGTGAGTTCACGCCGGAGGCGCATGCACGCAAAGGTTGGAAATAGATTAGCCAACAGAAACACTTTAACTGTCAGATAGGTCTAGTGCCCAGTTTAAGCCTTGTTCTGGATGGTGAAGGATTTCCACCGCACAGTCACAATTAAAAGGGCATCTTGAGCAGGATTAGGTGGACTATTGTCCAGAAAAGCACCTAATAGTGTCAGAGGCATTACATACATGTCAGAGATGTAAGATATGATTGGATCATGAGAATGTTTTAGCCGTATCAGGCCATTTCATTTATTTTTTGAACAAACAACACTCTAAAAGTAGGGTGCAGCCATGTTCTCAAAGACATACAAAAAAAACACATTGATTTGTTTTATTAGTTTGTTGCACTGCTAGCATCAAGGCTGACATACTAAAAGTTTTTGAGAGAACATTTGTAGACACGTGCCCTTCATCCCTACACCTCGAGCCACACTAGCTAGTTAATATCAAGGCTGGCATGCTAAAATTCGTTTTGAGAGAAAATTGCTGTGTTGTGGTTATAGTCACGGCATTTAACCTATTCACCGAGTGAAGCAGGGAGCTGCCACCAACGAGAGGCACCCAGGGAGCAAAGTGTGGGAATGGTACCTTACTGAAGGGTACCTCAGTGATGACACCATCAGTGCTGGAAATCGAACCCACAACCTTCTGATTGCAGGGCAACACCCCAGCCACTAGGCCATCCAGCTGCCCCTAATCCTTACAAGGGTCATGGGTACCCAGACCCATCCAGGAAAAAAACGGATGCGAGGCAAAGACTCACCCTGGGCGGGGCATGCTAAAAAATTATTGAGAGAAAATTATTATGTTTCCTTGCACTCGACCGGAGTGAATCCCAGCCTCGCTCCCGTAGACCCCGGGATGGGCTCCAGGTACACGCAACACTAGAAAGGATTAAGAAGTTACAGAAAAAAAAATTATATTTGCTAAGGACATATTCCAAAACAAAATTGAACATTTTTAGACTCTTTCACTTTATCCCAGGCCTAGTGCCATGCTAGCTAGCTTTTGAAGAAAAAACCTGCAGGCTAGCCAGATTCTGAAGACTGGGATAGCCGTCCTACCTCAAATTCCCAACCCGTTGTTGCCCCTAAGTGAGCCAGAAACAAACAGAATACAATTCAGCAAAGATGGGCTGTAAAATGCTTAACAGACTTGCTGGATTGAGAAAATATTGAAATGGAGCTGGGAAATACCGGTACAGTTTCATGGTTTCCTGCAATGTGGGGGTTTTCGTCACAGTTTCATTTTTCAAGTAGTTTCCAAGTAGTAGAACACTCAAGACTGTTTGTTTTTGCAAATTATATCATAATGTTATTTGCAATACCACATTTCATATTCTACTGCTTAATTGTGGAGCACAGCAGGAAAATGAGTGCTAGAATGCTTGGCTGGTGGCAGTCGGTGGAAATGCAGCGACCGTTTACAGAAACGCCTTAGACGATAAACAGAAAACGGGTCATACTTTCATGTCTTTTGAAACGTTTTTCCAGACATAATCAATCCAGGGGCACCACGATGGCGCAGTGGGTGGCGCTGAGCCTCAGACCTTCAAGGTTATTCTCCTCGTGGTGGCGTAGGTTTCCTTCAGGGTCTCCGCCCCCTGTGTGTCAGGTGAATTGGGGATTCTAAATTGACTGTAGGTGTGAGTGTGTGAGTGAACGGTGTGTGTATGCATGTGCCCGCCCAAGGTGAATCCCTGCCTCGCTCCCTTTGACCCTGGGATGGACTCTGGGAACCCGTGACACTTGTGAGGATTAAATGGTTACGGAAAGTGACTTAGTAATCAATCCAGATAAAAATAAGACTTTCCCACTAATTGCTACTAGGTCTTATACAGAGTGCTTTAGTGTGAACTTAGTGACTTCCTTGCAGTATATTATAACAAAATAATACTTGTTGGAAATTTTAATGTTCATTTTGATCAAATAAAAAAAACGTGATCCTCTGAAATCTGCATCAGTCCTAGATGGGGGCCACTCATTATTGCTGTCACACCCTTAATTAATTTTGACCTACTGTGTTAATATAGATGACAAAGCTATTCCTCCCTAGACCACAGTTACCTCAGATCATTACCTCATCACGTATGAGCTTCATCTTAGCCATAAGAAATAGACATATATAATATATGGACACCCCCCTTTCACATTAGGTGCATCGTAACATCTGTCACAGGTCGGTCTTAGTTTTATAGAAAACATCCCAGATTGAGTGGAAATTTGTGAAAATGATACACTGTGTGGCCAAAAGAATTGGTACGCTTGGCCATTATAGCACCAGGAACTTAAATGACATTGCATTCAAATACATAGACTTTAATATGGAGTTGGTCCCTCCTTTGCAGCTATAACAGCTTCCACTCTTCTCTGGAGCATTTGTGAGGTCAGACACTGATGTTGGACGAGAAGGTCTGGCTCTCAATCTCCGTTCCAGTTCATCCCAAAGGTGTTGGATAGGGTTGAGGTCAGGACTCTGTTAAGTTCTTTCACACTGAACTTATCCAGCCCTGTCTTTATGAAGCTCGCTTTGTGTACTGGGACACAGTCATGCTGGAATAGAAAAGGTTCTTCCCCAAACTGTGTCCACAAAGTTGGATGCATGGTGTTGTCCAAAATGTCTTGGTCTGCTGAAGCATTAAGACTGACTTTCACTGGAAGTAAGGGGCCTAGCCCAAACCCTGAACAACAGGTGTGTCCCAGTACTTATGTCCATATAGTATATATTTCTATGTGTTGTGCATCAAGACTTAGTTCTCATTGAAAAACAACAGCAAGAGGGATATTTTTAATGGCTACCAAACTGTACTTGTGAGCATGGCCTAAATAGGCCCCATGTGTGCGCAGATGTTTGGGTGGTGGGTTGATGTGTCCCCCTCAGACCTCGATACGACGCCCCCTGAAGCACAGATGTTGTAGTGATGTATAACTCATACTCCTGTTTTAGGGTCTAAAAGATTTTATTTTGCAAATCTTAAATCGAAAACCTGAACATGCCACTCCATTTACCGTTCTCTTCGAGCACATAGCTCCTAGCAGCACGTCTTGTGTTATTGTTCTGGGGTCCTGAGACCTAGGAGCTGCCTCATTGGTGCCCGCCCCCAAGCCCCGCCCAAGCCCCACCCAAGCCCCACCCCCTGCCACCGCCGAGTCATCCCCCCGCACTAAAAATGCTATCTGCGCCCCTGCATGTGTGCAGTGGTGGCTACTTACCGTTAGTTTAACTTGTTTCTTCTCTATTTTTAAACATTTTTTAAAATTCCAGTAAGTTAACTCTAACCTTAAAAAGCTCACCAATCAGATTTGAGCTCCTGGAGCTCCACTTCTTTCACCGTTATCAGCTGTAATTTATGGAGTGAATAAATCACAGTTTTCTGCTTTTGACAGGTCCACATGTGATGGCATTCATCTTCTGTCTCTTTCTCTATCTCTATCTCTCCCTCTCTCTCTCTCTCTCTCTCTCTCTCTCTCTCTCTCTCTCTCTCTCCCACACACACATTCGTACAGAAACACACCTGCGCCGCTTCCAAACTCCCTCAGGTAGGGACACATTACTCTTTTCATTGAGCTACATTAATTTCATGTCTATATTTAGTTGCCATTCTTGATGCTTCCGTGCAGTCATTCGTTAACTCTTTACTGCTCACAGTCGATTTACCCCGCTACCTTTTAAAATGTGTCCATCTAAGTTAATAAAACCCATCAAGTGGTGTTTTGGTTAATGAAATGACGGCTGCTGTGTGTGCACAACTAATGGGTGTTATAAAAGGCATTCGTGACATTAAATGCTTGTTGTGTGTTCAAAATGCAGAAGGTACAAACATCCACCTCAGGCATGAAGGTCATTTCATACGTGTTTAGAAATGTGTATGTGTGTATAGGTATGTGTGAATAGTGTATAGTGTGTATTGTGTATGTGAAGGTACACTGATTTACAATAAATACAATAACCTGATTTCCTCATACTGGAATAATGACTATAATAGCTCATGGTTAAATTGATGGCAATGCATTTTTCCATAAGGTCCACTTATAATATCTGTGTGTACCAAAAGCAAAAATAATTTATTTTTAGCCCCTTAAAAATCAAAAAGGTTCTTTTTCTTAATGTACCTTTAACACTGAGATGTAACTGACTGAGACACACACACACACACACACACACACACACACACACACACACACACACACATACACATATACATATACATATACATATGTATATGTGTGTGTGTGTGTGGAGGTGTGACGGTATATATATGAGTGAAGGTGTGATGGTACCCTGATCTACAGCAAATAGAATAAAGTACATTTATTTTGTCAATAATAATAATAATAATAATAATAATAATAATAATAGCTTGATGGAATTGATGGAAATCCATTTTTTTGTGTGTACCAGAATCATTATTTAGAATAAAACAGGCTGTTTTTAAATGTGCCTTTAAGATTAATAGACATAAATGACCACTACTGACACACCTCTTACAAGTACAGGGTCAGTGGGCGGAGCTAAACTGCTGTAGGCTGAATAGGCAGATAATTGTAGGTGCATTGGTTTTCATAATATTAATATCTAAACAATGTGCTTGGAGAGTGAACAGTACATTTTGAAACTTTAGTTCATTTAACATTTTTAAACTATTTTAAAGATTTGTCTCTTTGATAAATATCTGCTTAATAATGTTTGCACAAACGCAAGCAAGTTTGCAAATAGAAAGCAGTTATGTTCAACTTTACAGCAGGCATGGAGCGCTTTAAAAATGTTTTTTCATTAAAATGCATGATTAAGTAGTGTTTGAGTTTTTGTTGTTCTCATTAAGAGTTTCACTGAACTCAAATTTTTATGGCAACCATAAAAGTTTTTTTGTCAACAGTGCTTCTGCCCAATTTAAATGTTTCTCATTCCACCCACTAGTTAGGAGCCCCTTATCATATGAGACCACCAGCACTGGGAGGGTGAAGATTAGATGCTTCCTGCCAGTCTGAGTAAACTGAAGGTGCTTTCTGTGGCATCAGCTTGAAGGTGGTACTGAGTGATGGGGAGAGGGGGGACCATCTTGCCCACCCAGAGAAAGCTAGCTGTGCTCTCTTGGACTTCCAGTTATGGATATTTGCAGGACCACCATGGATAGATCTCATAATTGGGGCAGTTGCTGTCCTAGTGGTTAGGGAGTTGCCTCTGTGATCAGAAGATCATGGGTTTGAATCCCAGGACTGCTAGTGCCACCACTGAGGTACCCTTCAACAAAGTACCATCCCCAGGCCCCACATTGGTGGCTGCCCTCTGCTTCACTTGGTGAATGGGTTAAATACAGAGAGAGAATTTCACACTGCTCACACTGTGTGCTGTGTTTATGCATGACTGTAAGTGGCCACTTTACTATTTTGATGACAGAGCGAATGCTTAGACAGTTGTCCCTCCTGAGAGCCCATCTGTAAAAAAAAAAATAGCTTCTTGTTATAGATAAGCTTTTTTATATAGTATGTAATGTACTACAGCACTTTGAGACAACCATCTCTATAATTGAACCTGTTTGGGTGAAAGAGAGAGTCTCCAGCTGATCTGTCGTCTAGGACTCGAGATATACTGACACATATGCCTAAGCTACTTTTAGCAATGAGCGGTGAACCTGTTTTTCAGACACGCCTCCCTTTGCCTGCTCCATAAGCAGGCAGCCTGGTGGAAGCCATCCAAACCGTAGCTGTGTCCGAGCCTCTGTGTCTGAGCTTCACCCAATTAGATCCAGAATCCATAGCCTCATTAGCTGCTCCATGTCGGAGGATCCAGCACCCCCATCCCTCCCATCCTCCACACCCCACGGTTCCCCAGACACGACCCACCTCCCTTTTAACGAGACATACATACTCCGTTTACATTGAGATCCCAATTACCCGGCCAAAGCGCCATAGAGGAACGAGCCGGGCCTGTCGGGCTTCGCGACCGTGCTGCATACACCTGGCCCTGTGTGGGCTGCGATGCATCCTAGGGGATGCTGGCGAGGCGCAATCAGAGCATCTGCTGACCGACTTTTGGTGTCAGAGCTGAAAACAGACCCACATCATCAGCTCCTGTCTCCGGCGAGAGTGAATCAGCCACATTTAGAAGCAGTTTCTTCATTAAAAATGGAAAACCACTGTTTGTTGATGCACTACATCAGAGGAGAAACATGCATCAAAGCCTCAATGTAGCTGATAATGAATTAAAATATGCTATGAAATGATTATTATTAGTTTTTCCCCTCACCCCAAATGCAGACAATCAGACAAGGCACATTTAGCATCTGAGATTAACTTCTTTAGTTTTGGAACTCAGGTACTCATGTAGCTCTAGGAACCTTTAGCATTGTGCTATATGCTAATCATCGCACACTTGCCTCAAACCATGTCAAACTATGTTAGGTAACCTCAAAGAGTTTTGCTGGCGTGGTTTCTGACAATGTACGACACATTACACAATACAGCTAAAAGTACACACAGTACACAATATAGCTAAAAACAGTACCAAGCATCTCGAAGCCTATTTTGTCATTTTTTGAGGTAACTGTAATGCAATCTGTTTGACATGATTTAACAGCTCAAAACAGTTTAAGATATGTATGATGATTTAGGCCTGCAGTTTAAATATTGATCATCGGTGGATTATAAGATTCCATTGATTGTTAGCTACATTAGCCTTCTGGCTCAAGTTCAAAGCTAAATAAACCAACTTTGTACACCAGAACATGTCTTGGCTGACTGATTGCATTTGGGGTAAGGGGGGTGTTTAGTGATGACTTACATAAACCAAATGATGAGTGGTTGAGCACACGGGCAATGTGGCGTATGACGCACAGTTAAGAATAAAGAAAATGAAAAGGCTTTTTCGTTTCGTCTTTTAATCCATCATCTTCCATGTCCACCTTCAAAAATACTCACTCACTCTCACTCACTCATTATCTGTATATCTAGGAGTGAAATGAAGTGACCATTCTGTCATATGTGACAGCACACAGTGTGAACAGCTCGAAATTCTTTGTGTGTGTGTAT
>JBBPCX010000088.1:26242246-26268571 GCA_037974365.1 Hydrocynus forskahlii | reverse complement strand
TCCATTCAACACGCCAAGCTGCCTGTATTCAACAACAGTGACGTAAATGCAGTTTTGAATTCTATAACCCCTTTAAATGCTCTTTTCTGCTCTGCATCCAAACGTTATACTGGACATTTCTTTATACGGGAGGTCATGGAAATTCTGCTTTTTGGTCAGGGAACGTCATGGAAAAGTCAGGGAATTTTAAGTCAGCACTAATGCTCTCTGGAACCCCTCCCTCTGTAAGGTTTTCCCCACCCACTTGTGGGCGGAGACTATCCTGAAAGTTCAAGATCTTGTGTTTTTTCCGTTTGTTTTTAAAACCTAAAATAAAATAAATTTGTCAATTTTTGTTCTTTATGTTCATCTGCATGCTACATGATGGTTATTATTATTACATGTTTGTTAAATCACAATAACTTTGGTTCTGCGTGTCTGAGGAACACTAAACAAAACTCAGCATAACTTCTGACACCTCGAGCATCAACACAAACCGGGGGAACTGTAGTATAGGGCAACTGGTGGCCTATTGATTAGGGCGCTGCCTCTGTGATCAAAAGGCTGTGGGTTTGAATCCCAGGACTGCTAGTGGCACCACTGAGGTACCCTTGAGCAAGGGGTCATCCTCGCGCACTGCTTCCCGGCGGCCCTCATTGGTGGCAGCCCCCTGCTTCACTTGGTGAATGGGTTAAATGCAGAGAGAGAATTTCACATTGTTCACACTGTGTGTTGTGGTGTGTTCATGTGTGTTTAAAAGGGGCCACTTTACTTTATAAGGAGTTTTTTGGTCATATGACAACGATTTACCATTTGTTGCACTGCTGTCATGGTGTTCTAAGGATTAATTGCCACGTGTTGTATCCTGATGTACCATTTCAATCACACCATAGTAGCACCACTAAAGCAGCACCACTGTGTGGTCCAGCGGTCTGCTTTCATTCACTTTCTCCACATCTTGGTATCAGGCTTCATTGTCACTGACTATATTCTCGCAGATGCAGCCCATTTAGGCCGCTGGCGCCACGCGTATGAAATGTTTTGGTGAGTCGTCCCTGCCTGTTAAGTGACTGAAGCTTCCGGAAAGGTCTAAGAAGGAAGGCAGTCAGCCAGGTGTTAAATAGTGCGGTTAGGAGCGGCGTTTCTCCTGATGAGATATGAAAGCAGCGTGGCGAGAGAGAGAGAGAGACTCGACAGGGTATTCAGAGGAATAACAGATGACGCAGTGCCACTCACTGGAGCTACGACGTGACGCGGTGCTCAAACAGAGAGAGAGGCTCGAAAGAGGGGAAGAGACCGAAGGAACAGAGTGGGTGTGTGCGGGCGGGAGACGGAATGAAAGAAAGAGATAGCCAGGGGAAAAAAAAGTATAAGGAGATATATGAAAAGAGAGAGAAGGTGAATTAGATGCAGAGCTTCCTTGAAAGATGCAGTGACATTTCACAAACCGTTCAAACATACCTCGCCTCAGACTGTTACCAGCCCAGTGCTTCTATCTGAAATTTACACACTGCTTTCACAGTGTGCAACCTCTGTATGGACAGAAGCAAAATAGTAATATTTTGATACTTTGTCACTTATCTGACAAAAATGGAGGAGGTAAAAGGGGAGGAATGAGGTCAGACATTCTCTATTAGCCTGAATAGGTAAAAATAATACCATGAGACAATGTCCTCCTGGAACTCATATTTACAGTGGTTTACTATAAATACCCATATAAATGTAAATGCCCGTATGAGGTCGTTTTAGGGCTGTTAGTTTCCAGAAATTCTGGAGTCGACTCAGATTTCAAGCAATGCAGCTCATTCCAATGCCGTACTTTGTCCTGATTGTTGATTCCATTGTTGAGTCATGCGCCTCCACCACAAGCACTTTTATGAAAGAATATAACACCGAATGGAAAGGGGTTACGTATGACTCGGCTGGCTTGGAAAATGACAACAGGAACAGAAATCTGAATGTCACAGCCTGGAATCGTGTTCAAAACTTTGGAGTTGACTCTTGATCAGAGTATTGACTCTTTGTGTGATCGACTCCCGGCTCTCAAGTTGTTGCATATTTTGCCTTTTGTCATTTTATTTTTATATGTATTATTTATATATGGTTAAACGATTTAAGGAAAACATTATTAGCTCTCTTTTTATATACAGTGTTATTATTATTAGTGTGATTGTGTAACAAAATATGGAGAACCACAAATGTGGAGCAAACACACAACAGACTTCTAGACACTAAAGCTAATGTCTATTATGAAAACAAGACGTGTATCACTGTTTGGTGTGGTTTCATTAAAAATAATCGGCCCGTGAATGCTGCTGTGCGTTCAGCCGTCCTTAACCATAAATTGTTTGGTAAGAGTCAGCGAGTATTTTTTTTGTATTTATAGTCACCATGCAATCACACTTCGTATTTTCTTGCGGAAATGCATCTAGTTATTGTAATAGTAATTATTATTATTAGTAGTAGTTGTAGTAGTAGTTTTCTATTCTGTTACATGCCACAGTTATTTTCTAGGTAATAAATAAAATATTGCACCACAAATTTCATATCAGTATTTAACTACTGCTTAATGTCTCTCGAGTGTTGAGGTGGTTGCAAACATGAGAACCTACCAGACTGATGAGTTTGTTTTCAGAACAGAACAGATCAGAACTAAGGGTGTCATTATTTATTATTATTCTTTAATCAATGTCTATAGTTTGAACATTATAGCAATAGATAGTTAATCTGCTTGGTTTTTAAAATGTTGATACCAAAATTTAATAAAGCAACACTTGTAAAGATTTCAGAATCCTTGAATAAAGATCATGTGGGAACACTTTAAAAACACTGGAATAAACCACACAAAATCTATGTGGGGAAAATTGCTTTATGAGTAATTTTGTGTGCAAAATGACATTTGCACTGCAAACAAAGCTTTTCAGTTAAAATGTTGTGTTTAATTTTAGATGGTTAAAAGATTTCCGGAAAAATATGATAAGTTCTGTTATTATACAATATATTATCATATATTATAGATGTTCTTAGTAGTAGTAATTATGTAGTTCTTTCTAGATAATAAATGACATACTGCATCGTACCTCACAAACTGATAAAGAATTTCTTTTCAGAATAGACTGATTGATCCAAACTAAGACGGTCATCATTGATTATTATTCAATCATTGTTATTTACACATTGAACAATACAGCGATTAATAGTTAATCTGTTTTAGTTTTAAAATGTTGCTAGTACAAATGGATAGAGTTCGCTTGGATAAAGATCATTTGGCAAGCCTTTAATAACTCTTGAATAAACCACTGTGTACAAATGCATGTACAGGTGTGTCTGACTCAGACATCAGTTTCTCAGGCCGGAAGGAGAATTAAAATATGCGTTATCATCGTGCAACATCAGCTAATGGTGGCTGATTTATCATGAAGGACATTGTAATTGAAAATTAATCAAGCCTAACTGGTTCATGGCGACAGGCCTAATAAAACCCCCCCGATCCTGGAGCTCTTGCTTACATTGCTGCTGGCTTGGGTTTTGGTTGGTTTTCTCGAGGTTTGTGGAGACGCTGCCTCTCGTCGAGTGCTGGTTGGGTTGCTTGGGAATTCAGGTGAGCTGTGGCAGGTCTGGAGGCACACTTGAGAGAGAGAGAACTGGAAGAGAGGGAAAGTTGGTCGCACTCAGAGCTGACAGACGATGACAGAAGGGGGCCAATTGTGACAGAGAGACAGAGAGCGATGGAGAGGGAACCAGGAAGGCAGGCGTGCAGGAACACTTAGCGTGATTCCTGTGCTAGCTGGCTAAAGCCAGTGCCGCTCTGCTGCATCCTTATTGCTCAATGAATTCTTTATCATTATTTATCAGGGCTCAGGGAAAACTTGCTGGGACTTTCCTGTGCTCTTATTCTTTCTTTCTCTCTCTCTCTCCCTCTCTCTCTCTCCCTTTCTCTCTCTCTCTCTCTCTCTCTCTCTCTCTCTTTCTCTATCTCTCTCTCTTTCCCCTCCCTATGTGCCATTAGCACTTTCTTTTAGTTCATTGCTGAATTAAAAAATTATAAGCCAGTTAATTAATTTGTGCTTCTTTTATTTTTGTACTAGTTAGCATGTCCTCTGGGTACAGTTAAGAATAGATAAAAACGAGGCGCCACCCCGTTTGCACCATTAATAAGCTCTTTTCGCTCTGGTTTTTTATTTTTTCCTGTTTATATTGCTTTTTTACGGTCGTCTTGATTTCTGTGTCAAAAGCGTTGACACACCGATGCGTTGTGGCATTGACAGCCGTTAGTGTGAGCCGTCTGCACGTGCCTGTCGTGTTGATACTGGCTCATCTTTGAGAGCTTAGAGCCTAGCATAAAACCATTTAATTATTCATGCTTGCTCTTCTGCTTGGCTTATTACCTGCCTTTGATTACAGACGAAGTTAATTTGAAAGTGAACCGAGACTGACCTACTCAAGCCAAAAGTCTATTATTCCAGTGCATATTACACTGTGAGACACTAGGCCAACACCACTGCTCTGATGAGAATGCATCACCACCCAAATCATATAGGGTCAGTCATGGTCTTACGATGGCCAGTCTCCAGTGTAGCAACAGATGTGCTTGTAATTGTAAATGTATAAAATGTTCACTATATTGGTTCACTATATAAGTTTTCAGATGCCTGACCATTATACGAACAGGGACTTTAATTACATTGCATTTAAATGCAGAGACATTAATATAATGTTGGTCCTCCTTTGTAGCTATAACTCTCTTCTTGGAAGGCTTTCCATTAGAGAAATGGGGTGTGAATTTGTGCCCCATTCATTCTGTAGAGCATTTATGAGGTCAGGCACTGATGTTGGATGAGAAGGTCTGGCTCGCAATCTCCATTCCAGTTTATCCCAAAGGTATTGGATGGGATTGCACACCAAACTCATCCAGCCATGTCTTTATGGAGCTTGGCTTGTGCACTGGACCAGTAGAATATGTTCTTCTCCAAACTGTGTCCACAAAGTTGGAATCATGGTGTTGTCCAAAATGTCTTGGCATGCTGAAGCATTCACCGGAAGTAAGTGGCCGCTTGTATTCAATAATTAAGAGCCGTGTCCCAATACTTTTGTCCACATAGTGTACCTGTAATGAAAGGCGTACCTGATAAAATGGCCAGTCTAGGTGCAAGGTAGTTTTGCAAAGTAAACTGACTACTCCGAGTCATGCATTTATTCACCTTTCTTTATGTCCTGTCTTAGCTCTTGCCTGTCTGGGTTCAGTAATGCATGCACGGGTGCTCCAGGTCAAATTTTTATCTTTATCCTCATGATTGTGTATGTACATATCAGGCATGGCCAATGCATGGCTTGTGTGTTTGGGTGAGAAAAACATCCTTTTTGTTGTGCATCTTCGATTCCAGATCGCTTTCACAAAGATATGAACCGTCTAGTGTATGTGTAATGTTAACGTTATTATTTGCAAAGAGTATAGACAGGGGTCTCTGGCCTCCCTTTGCTCCATGTATGGGAAGACGTGAGGCAGGGCTGCTCACAGAGAATACTAAGCAGCCTTTTCTTTCCTGAGGCGCGGAAGCACCGCCTCACAGGTGAGTAATGTATGGGCTCCTGTTCATCCATCTCCATTCTGACCAGAATCGAGGGAACAGACCACCTTCTTCAAAGAGAGCAGGGCATTTTTCACTCCTCAGTTGGGGCAAAAAGCCCTGGAGGGAACAGGTCTTTACAAAAGGTGGGTTGAGTTCAGCCGTACGGCTTGGATTAATGAGACGAGAAAGTGCAGGAGTTTCTGAACATACTTGCGCATAGCAGAGAGCCATGTTCTCCTGCTATCGCTCATAACAATGGCGAATCATATTCCATCTTCATCTATCATGAAGACGGTGCAGTATTATGGAACAGTTCAGCGAGAGCCCGAAGTCATGGGTGAAGAGTAAAAGTAGCCCATTTCTCTTCTTTTTTTTATGATTAATGAACGGCGGGCTTTCCTTCATGTAAAATGTTATGCGATCATACATGGGAAACCACATGAACAATCTGAGAAATTTAACCTCCACACTAGACTTGCGAATGACAGTGGATGATTTAAATGTCTGAAAATGTGTTTGAAAATGTCTGGAAATGCTTTCAAATGTACAAAAAGGTTTTATTTGAATTATTTTCTGCACTCATATAAGGTCATATCTTGTAAAGGGTTTAAGTTAGACCTTATAAAACAGATAGGCCACACATCTTTGTTTGTGTAAAACATGGCTTGTTGTGGACTTTAATGATTGTGAAGTTGAGGGTATGTCAGACTAATTGAATACAGACGATTTAAAGTGACAGTTTAATATTGAAGTCCAGCCTAATCCACTTTATTTTTACACTTGACCCTGAAATTAAAGATTATAGCAAAATGTCCAGTTGCAAACGGAAGTACCATTCTTTACTGTTTTTATTCAAAGAAAGTGTGCTTACTCTTCAAGATATCATTTTACATCTCATTAAATGTCTTGCTATGTAATTGCATACATCATTTTATAGCTGTAACTGGTTGTCAGCAGAACAAAATTAAAATGTTCATGATATAAAGTAATTTTGCTTTGACTATAAACAGAATTCTCTGTCTAATGTAAGCATTTCTCTCACACAGGCTCAGATTGCAGGTGACAGATTGATTATAAACATGGACACACAAGCATTCAAGCGTCCCAGCAATAAAGATTACTTAGATTTTTATTTATTACTACATTTATATTGTGTTGGAATGCAGTTTAATACATTGCCTGTTCACACATTGCCTAATGTTTTTCTAATGTATTAAATGGTGGAGGCATAAGGCGCATAGTCTAACAACAATAGATCACAATTATAGTAGCCTTTAGTGTTAATGTTATGCCTAGGAAGTGATTCCTAGGTGAAGAAAGGTTTGATAAAAAACCTAGAGCAACACTGGTGGCCTGATGATCAAGGAGTTGCCCCTGTAATCAGAAGGTTGTGGGTTTGAATCCCAGGACTGCCAGTGGCACCCCACACACTGCTCCCCAGGCGCTGTGTTCCTGGCTGCCCGCTGCTTCATTTGGTGAATGTGTTAAATACAGAGAAAGAATTTCACACTGTGTGCTGTGGTGGCTTCACGTGTTACAAAAATTGACACTTTAAGCTTTACTTTACACTTTACTTCCCAGTCAGAAACACAAGCATGCATATTTGGTCTGTTGGAAGCAGGCTGGCCTGCGGCATGACCTGTTTACCTGCTGTGATGAAAATGTTCTGGTGTTGGTGCATATATACAAGTATTTCCTTGTGATATCAGCCATCCTGAAAAAGTGCCCCAACTCCTGTGACACAGTCATCAATTGCCGATGGCTAGAGGGCATGGTCAGATAATGGTATAGGGTATGTGATATATGTACATGCTTCAAACAATTTGTCAAAAATGACTAGTGAACTTTAGCCAGTTTGCAAGCTGGATGCCAACTTTGGGCCCAACGCTAAATTATACACAAGGCTAAAGAGTCCTTTCCAAATCTTTGACTGAAACATGGACTTTATCGGCTGTATTATAAACAGTAATAAGTAGCTAAATAAGCAGCTTGTTGAGAAACATGGCCTTCACATTTTTCCCTTTCGGTTTGCTTTGCATTGACCTAAGTCTCTTTGGCATTGACCCAAGGAACATTAAATTGAAGCAGTTAGATTGCTGACACATGAATTCCGCTTCGAAGTACGTTCAGTGCAGAGCCTAGAACGACCTCGTTTGTCTGTGTGACCCAAGTGAGCAAGTTGTATGATCAGTTAAAGCTATTAAAATGAAGATGGAGTTTCGACTGTGCAGTGCACAAGGGCCTGACTTTGACAATGTTGTATGGTCTGTTTCTTTCTGATATAGTATTTTGTCAAAAGAGCAAATATGTGTATGTGTGTGTGTGTGTGTGTTTGTGTATGTGTGTTTGTTTGTGTATGTTCAGAGTTTATATATTGGTGCAGCGGTCCAATCCCAGGACAGGGATTTTCCTTATTCTGGCTTTACTGCGCAAATCCCTATTGAGCACTTTATCAAACCTCCAGCTTTGAGTGGGGAGTGTTTACAGAAAGAGCCGTTCAAGTTCAAAACCTCTCGAAAAGTGTGTGTGCAGCAGAACTCAGGGGTGTGGGTATGGGTGGGTGTGTTAGGAGGGATGCAGTATTGGTTTTTCTCCAGGCCCCCTGTGGGTGAAAGGTCAACCAGGTGCTGGGAAATGAGATATGAAATTAAAGTCCAAGTCAGATTTATCACCAGGTGTCAGATCCAGCACAGCGATGATCATTTTTCCCTCTCTTGTCCTTTTTCAAGCTCTTTTGATTGTTAAAATGTTTTTTTTTTTTAAGAGCGCTATTGAAGCCCTGTTTTTTTGCAGGAGTTCAGCATCCAGCACAGAACGGCACAGAAGAGCGAAGGTGCTTTTATGCTTTCATCAATAAAGACAACAGATGTGCTGACCGAGTTCCTCTGAATGGTGTTCTCGGAAACTGGAGAGTTCTAAGGAAAGGGGAACGCGCATTCAGACGAACGAGTCTGCTTGTTCATAAAAGTTTCTAGAAGCTTGAAGGGAGAGGCTTTGATTTACAACTTGTGTTAAAGCCTTGACTTCCCGAGCCACAAGCTGCGGTACAGTCGGTCCGATTTGTGGTAGTACTTGATAAATGCTTTCTTTGGTCGCTCGTCATGCACTGACCACACTGGCACTTCTGAGGCTCTTTTCGAAGCCTCCCGTAGAAGATTGCATCTTTGTCTGTTAGTGAGAGCGGGGGAAAATCGACCTCCTCACCTCAGCCTGTCAGAGCGCCTTCCCTATTCCCCTCGGTCCGAACGGCCAGTCTTCCATTGACCGGAGCGCTTCTGATTTCCCCAGGTTTGCAGGAGCCGGCTATTAGAGAATAGAATTGAAGCCATGATGACCAGAGATTAGTTTGGGACACATTTAGCCGGCGAGCACACGGCCTTTCCATGCGATGGCCATTGACTCACATGTCACATCTTTAATAAAGTGCAAGAAGTAGTGGGTTTCTTGTTCTTCCTTCCTTTCTCTCTCTCGCTCTCTCTCTCTCTCTCTCTCTCCCTGTTTCTATTTTTCCCTGTAACACAGTTAATAAACCATTCCGCATCGCCCCCTCTCTGGGCTGCCCCCCAGGCTCTCTGCTCGTTTGAAAGATGCAGCCTGCAATCTGTCATTGTCCCGAGAATAGCGTCAGCGATCTTCCCTACGCACACATACACTAACAAAAATCTGCCGACACTCACACTTACTTGTCAAATGTATACAGATCGTATACGTACATTTCTGTATATACTGTCCCCTTGTCCTGAAAATAGCTTCAGCAGCCATCTCTGCTGGTGCACATACACACAGAAATATACACACATATACACTCATGTCAAACACCTACGGATCACCCACTTTACATTTGTTTAGATATTTTTCCCCTGTCGTGAGAATAGTTACAGGCACACATATACACTCTTCACAAAAATGATCCCGTATTGTAACCCAAAATAGTATTTGACTTCTAGCAACAGTGGGACCATTTTTGATACCAACTAGAACCATTTTTCAAAAGGTTTTTTAAACAGTTCTCAAAGTGGGGTCTGTGATACACAGCCAGGGGAGACCCAGCTTTAAATGACTTCATAGGGGTAGGTGCCTCATTACATTCAAAATGAACAAAAAGATCGCCCAGCAGAGCATTTACCTAGCCAATTTTGTATTCATTTATTTCACCAATAACCTGCACTCATTGATGTCTGACACTTGAATTAGAGAACACGACAAACATGTATCACAATTCCTTAAGACTTTGTCAAATATCAGTCGTTTTCTTAGCTTTGATAAGTTGGTACAGACAACAAAGGCCACGTTAATAATAGCTTTCAGCTCTGAATGCAGTTAAACAGGACCAAATATTTATAATGAAACTCAGTTAATGTTTTTTAAATACTGACATATTTTAACATAATGAAATACCATATTACTCACCCCTAACTTAAATACTAAGTAACATGGTTATTCTAAGTAGATAATCTCAGTAGTCTACTATTCAGTCAGCTACAAATTTGCCCAATATGCCTGTTTTTTGAACAGCTGGATGGTGGGAGTCCCTGGCTGAAAAAAATTGAGAACTCCTGCCTTAAAGAACCATTTCCCACAGGTTTGTCATCAAAGAAGGGACCATTTAAATCTAAGTAGACTACAAACCATTTATGCATTCAGATGCTTCTTGTGAGTGTTTCTTCTTGGGAGTGTTTATGGTTCTATATGACTTCAAATACTGGCCCGTTCCCACCAAAAGTGATTCTAGACTGATGTAACCGATACTGATGTAACTGGTAATTTCAATCAATATTTCAACCCATACTGGGTACTCTAGATGCATCTTTTTAAAGTTTAAAGTAGGTTTATTGTCATTCAGCCAGACACACAGTACACAGTGAAACGAAACAGTGTTCCTCCAGTACCATGGTGCAACACAAGGACAAAAACAGGAACCTTACAAGTGAACTACATAAGTGCAGAGAGGACAAAATACACAGGGTGCAAGGAGAGCAAGAGAGAGAGTGTAAGCAAAACTTAAGAGCTACAAGACAAGCCAAATACATTTAGTGTGGTCGACAAGAGTAACCACAGTCCAAGCTTTAATGCCTGGTATTCCTGAAATGTAGTGACTGATATCTTCTCAAAGTGGTCCATGGAAGGGTGATTATGCTGGCTATAAGAGAAAGGTGTATAACTGCAAAACCACAGACCGGTCGGAGTGCCCATGCTGACCCCTGTTCACCATGCAGCAGAACTGGGCCAGTGAAAGAACCATGTTTTCTTACATATTATGTGGATGGGCAGGTTCACGTGTCTCTTTTACCTGGGGGAAAATGACAGCATGATGCTTGGGAAGAAGCCCAGCTAGCGGAGGCAGTGTGATGCTCTGGGCAATGTTTTGGGTCCTGGTGTTCATGTGGATGTTACTGTACCACCTACCTAACATTGTTGCAGACCAAGCACAACCATTCATGGTGGCCTCTTTCTCACTGGACTCTTAGTGTATCTTGATTAACCACAACCTTTTTATTAGCAAGTTTGAGGTTGTGTGGATTGGACAGATGGTTGCTTGCACTTTACTTATGTTGTGCTAATGTGTGCTGTTGTATCTGGTGTGAATTTGAGGTAAGAGTGTCCCTGTTGTTTCTCCTGGTTGAACCTGTGGTTTTGTGCCCAACTCTTAGACATCATAGTCAAACATTTCTGTGCGGTCTATGCATTTTAACTTAAGCGAGAAGAGATGCCAACGGAGCTTTGCACAAGTGGTTTCTGGGTGCTTTTTATGCGCCACTGTCTCTCCCGGTGCTTCATAAGGAAAGCATGCTATTCCAGGCAGGGAGTAATTAACAGATATGAGGCAAACCCCATGATTGTCTTCGCTGTCAGCCACTGTTTCCATCACTTTGACTGATGGGTTTATTATTATTATTATTATTATTTTTTTCTTTTTCTTTTCTTTTTCTTTATTTATTTTTAAAAACCTTTCACCAAAATTATGGCATCTTCATAAAGAATGTGTGTATTTGCATGTGCCTTTGCATGCCTCCACTAGGGCTGCGTTATACAGTGCTCTATATTAGGGTTTGTGCCATGTTTCATAGGACTGCCTTCCCTCGCTGGCTCTGACAGGAAGAGGTAATTTTAATGAGATTTTTCCTCTGCCTGTCAGAACTCCTTCACTGTTCTGGGCTATTTTCATGCGCCTGTGTGTGTGTGTGTGTCTGTGTGTGAGTGACTCAGTGTGTCCTTTGTGATTGTGTGTCTTTATATGAGGGAGAAGTGAATACACACATGTATCACTTTTTGCTTATGCCGCATGTGATGAAGATGTAAGTCATAGGGATGTGGTCAGTGGTCATCTGGCTCGTGACATTTTGCCAGAGCGCTGGAGCGCAGACGGATTCTGGCGTGTCAGGTCATGTCTGTGTCATCATGCTGGCTTGTCAGCAGGTAAGAGATGAGTATTTAAGGCTTGTGTGTGTTTGTGTGCATGGCAGGGTCTGGATATGCACAGATCAGGTGCTAAATTGGTACACCTCCTCCTCTATATTCATTTGGCAATGGCAACAGTCAATCGAGGAAGTTTGCTCTGCCAGGTTTTGAGGGAAACACCCTTGTCCCAGTGGTGTTGACTCTACAACTCTGTCCTCTACAAATGCCTGTTAGTGACTGAAACTGGTTTGTCGCCATGTTTTTTTAGTAAGCAACACGGTGGCATATGTATGAATCATTCAAGCAGAACAAAGATTAAGTCCTGAACCAGTGAGGAAACAGGAGCAGTGATTCCAGATGGTCAGGCGGTGATCAGTATACTGGTGGTGCTGAATGCTGAGTGGTTAGAACTCCTTTATCTAGGCTCCTTCTTTGCAGCCTGGCACAGTAAAACATTTGTTCACATTTCTTTCAATTAACCTACTCAATATGCCTATGATAAGAATTTTTCTTGCATCATAAAAGCAGATTATAAAGAAATGAGGGTTAGTGTAGGACTTTTGCACACTACTTTATGCCTTTGTGAATTGAATAAACATGTTCAGCTCACAGCCATCCAGCCTCCACTTAACAAACGACCTGTAATGTCTCTGGTGCGAGAAGCTCATCGATGGTTGTGGAGCCATCTGTGTAGCCTATGATCTTCCCAATTATAGATAGGTTTGAACAATTAGGGGGAAATACAGTTGAGTGCAAAAGTTTGTACATCCATTATCACATGACATATTTGCTGATTTGATTTGTTACATTTCATCCACCATGTCTTAGTGTTTTATTTATTTCAACATATTTATGCCTCACTAATCATACATGCTTCACCTCAGTGGCTTCAGTGTCCTTATGCGATTTGGAACACATTTCTTTAGGCTAATTTCATGCACTGGTCACTTTTACTTGAGCCATAAATCTTCCATTGTGTAAAACCATGTAAATAGTGTATATACATTTATGTTGGTATTACTTTTTTTGTGCATTCTACACAGGTTGCTTAAATTTGTTTTATATTTATGGCTTTTCAGCCCACTTTAATTGACCACATCAATCCTTCTGGACTAAGATAAATACACATCAAGACATTAATGCAGAACTGGACAGCATCTATTCATATTGATCCCTAGGGATGCTGCTGAATTCCTATTGTTTATTGTTTATGTGAGTTGTATTACATTAATGAGCTCCTACTGTTTGGTTTTATTTTTACAGAACTGCCAATTTATCTCCACACTGCTACTAGATTATATTACCGAATTAAATGTATTAATTTTGAGCTTGTCATTTTGCTTAACTGCTTTGTATGCGGGTTCATTGGTTTCTTTCTTTCTTTCTTTCTTTCTCTCTTTCTTACTTTTTTCCTTTCTTTCTTTCTTTCTTTGTGCTGTACTTTTTGTACATAACACATGGTAAATTCATTGAAATTCATTCCATTGAAGGGATCACCAATAACAAACCATGTTATTTTATTCTATAGGTGGGAAAAATTACAAAAATATGATCCCATAATTATTACTCTCCTGAATAATCTGAATACTTGCATATTAGTTCATGTGTTTTCTCCATTATTAAGTATAACATTGTGTTTTGTGAACCCAGTAGACATTGCTAGAATTTTAAGACATTCTTATAGATTTTTTGTGGAGTTAGAGGTTTATTGATCAGTTTTAAATCAAACTTTTCATAATAAAACCAAGAGAAAATGGCAGTTCTGAAAAACGAAAAGGTCCAAAAGATACCCAGGTAGTGGTAGCTAAAGACTGAGCACAGCCACATCAGTCCCTAATATATAACTCACCTCTGTTTTTAAAAGACAAGATGTCTGAATGATATTAAAATGGAACACAGTACTTAATAAAAGAGAAACAACCAAAATCACATCATTTAGTTTTGACCATTCAGAAAAAGAAGCTTATCCACGACTGAGATGGCATGTCTGCATTCCTCCCTCGCCAAAAGTACATTCATCGGTGTTTTCGCCGGAAATTTCATCATGACAACTCCAAATCGATACAATCCTTCTGGTTTACTTCCCACCAGGCCCCACAGAACTCCGGCAGGGCTGTTGACCACAGTGTATTAGCCGGCCTGACCAGGTTGGCTAACCCTTTTGCCAGGTCTGACAGCAGCTGTGTCAACTTCGGTCTGCTTAACATCCGCTCACTCACGAGCAAGGGACATCTCGTCCAAGGTCTCCTCACCGACTGTAAGTTTGACTTTTTCTGTTTGACTGAAACATGGCAACAGCCCAATGATTTTTCGCAGCTCAACGACTCCACTCCGCCGGGGTTTGTTTACACCTGTCGGCCTCGGCAGTCCGGCCGTGGTGGAGGTCTCGTGGTAATTTATCGCGTTGCCGTTGTCTGTACCTGTTTTTCAGCCCTTTTGAATCCGTTGTCTGTCAACTCTCGGGATCTGTTCCAACTGTCATAGCTGCTATCTACCGCCCTCCAAAGCCAAATTGTGGCTTTATACGTGACTTTTCCAACCTGTTGACACACTTGTCTACTGCTTCTTCTTATATAAAACTGCTGGGAGACTTCAACATAAATATGGACAATTTTACTCATCCTCTTACCGGAGACTTTGCATCCTGTCTTGATTGTTTTGGTCTTAAGCAATATATAAACCTAGTTTGCTGTACTGGACTTACTCCTTTCAACTGCAGAGCTGATGAACTGCCATTCACTGATCATTTGCTCCTGTCTTTCAATGTCAAAATCACCCTCTCTATAACCAAGAGCCCTCGTACCATAGCTTTCCGTAATATTAAGAAAATTAATCTGGAAACCCTTTCCTCTGCTTTTTCAAGTCTTTTGCCTTTTAATTACCTACTGACCCAGGATGATCTGGTTTCCCACTATAACAACAATCTCAATAATATCTTAAACTCTGTCGCCCCATTAAAAACCAAATCTGTATCATTCTCTCAGTCAGCACCCTGGTTTACATCTTACTTCTGAAAGCAAAGGGTCGACAATTTTAACGTCTGTATAAGAAAACTGGTCTCATGATCCATAAAGAAATGTATAATAATCATATTTTATATTATAAGGAGTGTATTAACCATACCAAATCTACCTTTTATTATACCATTATCTGTTCTAATGAAGATTCCACCAAGTCTGTATTTTCACTTCTTAACTCTTCCTTCAAGCCACCAGATTCTCTACCTGCCCACCTCTACTCATCTGCCTTCGGTGATTCTCTAATGTTATTTTTCACTGAGAAAAAAATCACAAAATTCACCAAGACCTGGCTTCTGATGTGCCTTGTAGTACCTCCCTTGAATTCTCTTTGCCATCATATTGTTTTTCTGCTTTTCAAGTCCCCTCTGTCTCCTCTGATATCTCAGATCTCATCTGTAAGTCAAAACCTTCCACTTGTCAGCTAGACCCCATCCCCACAGTTCTGGTCAACGCCTGTCTACCCTCTCTGCTCCCTGTTATCTCTGCAATCATCCATTCTTCACTTGCCACTGGAACTGTTCCTGCTTCCCTCAAAACCGCTGCCATCACTCCAATACTGAAAAAAACTGGTCTAGATCCCTAGATAATTTCCAATTTACCATTCCTTTCGAAAATTCTTGAAAAAATAGTTGCTACACAAATCCATTCTCACTTAACTAATAATAATATGTATGAACGGTTCCAGTCTGGTTTTTGCCCCTTCCATAGCACCGAAATAGCACTCATAAAAATAACCAACGACCTTCTTATGGCAGCTGACTCCGGTCTACTTACCATCCCTATTCTCCTTGATCTGAGTGCAGCCTTCGACACTATTTCTCACTCTGTTCTCCTTAGTAGGTTAATCTCCATCTGTCTCTCCCATACTCCACTAGACTGGTTTAAATCATACTTGTCTGGCCGCACTCAGTTCATCCAGCTTCAATTGTTCACTTCTCAGCCGTCCCCAGTTACCACTGGTGTGCCTCAGGGATCTGTCCTGGGGCCCCTTCTCTTCATTAGCCACCTTCTTCCTCTTGGACACATCTTTCGTAAATATAATTTTCATTGTCACCCAGCTCTATCTGTCCACCAGACCTGATTCCATTCTTTTCCCATCCTCCCTTACCCTCTGTTTAGCTGACATTAAATTATGGTTCTCTTCAAATTTTCTTAAACTTAACAGTAATAAATCAGAGTGTCTTCTGGTAGGCTCTAAATCTACACTATCCCAAACTGATAATTTTTCAATTAATATCAACAACTATTTGGTTTCACCCTTCCCGCAGGTGAAAAGTCTGGGTCGTCATCATCGCCAGCACTTTATCTTTTAATTCACACATCAGTAATGTCACTCGGTGTGCATACTTCCATCTACGCAACATCAATTGTCTCTGTCCTTCTCTCACCCCACATGCCACTGCCATTCTTGTCCATAGCCTTGTTACTTCCCGGATCGATTACTGCAATTCACTTTTATTTGGCCTTACTCAAAAATCCCTCAATAAGCTCCAACTTGTCCAGAACTCCGTTGCCCGTGTTATCTCTGGTACCCCTTCCATCCTCCACATCACTCCCATTTTGCAGCCGCTTTACTGGCTTCTGGTTAAACATTGCATTAATTTCAAAATTCTTCTGTTTAAGGCCATTCACCACCTCTCCCCTCCATATTTGTCTGACTTGGTTCAGATCACCACTCCATCTCGCTGCCTCAGATCCTCCTCCTCTATTTCTCTCTCTGTCCCTTCTCCCCGTCTGGCCACCATGGAGAGCAGGGCCTTCAGCTGCTCTGCTCCTCGGCTTTGGAATTCTCTACCTCCTAACATAAAAAACATCACTTCTTTTCCTCTCTTTAAATCTAGACTCAAAATTCACCTGTTCAGAATAGCTTAAACATTAATTTCTCCACTCTGCCATTTTATTTTGGATTGTTTTAAGTAGATTCTGTAAATTGTCTGCTTCTTTGCTTGTCCTTTTATTATTTTGTTGTGTACAGTGTCGAGTGTTTTGAAAGGCGCTTTTCAAATACAATTTATTATTATTATTATTATTATTATTATTATTATTATTATTATTATTGATATAAATGCAAAATGTATAATAATAAAACAGTGCCCGCAAAAACCCAGTCCAGCACATTCATGTACTACATCATCCTCCAAATTTCAAGCTGCTTTTGAAAATATTGAGAGAATGGTTGTATTGTTACATCCTTAGTATCATTTTAAATGTTAATATAAAAGGCTATAAATATTCATATAAAAGGCTGGCTGGGCCACTCTTAATCACAATACCTCCAGATATTGTATATGATAAATATAATTTTATACCCATACTTGACATATTATTACTCCCAAACTATGGAATTCCCTTTCTCAGAATCACTGTAATACACACTCTCTCTCTTCTTTCAAACTCAATTAAAAACTGAGGTTTAATAATATTGAGGTTTGATAAATGAAGAACAGCTGTCTTTGTAATAAAACATTCAGTTGATCGGTGTGCTTTAAGTACAGAATGTCACACAATTTACCACAATAATAATACCGTCTCGCTGCCGTCTCCTATTTTATTCTAACTTTGACTTATTTCTGACACATTCAAAGAAATATCAGAGAAGTAATTGATCATTTATATAAAAGGGTGTGCGGTATGCTTATTATTGATTAGTTCTAACTCATAGCTCAGATTTTTTATACTGCTGAATTTTCAAGCAATGCCATATTTGGTTTGTGGTTTTAAACAGGAGATACAGTATGTTATTACAATTTGAAATTGGTGGATAGCTTTTGTTGCACATACAGTTTTGTTTTGTGAAATGAACAAAACAACCTTTGTTTTCTCATGCTGTTGTCTAGATATTAAAGGTTAGAGATAGCAAGGAAAAACTCAATCCTTTAAATATGAATGTAATTTGTAATTCATGGTGTAAGTGTGTAATCATGTGATTAAATTTTCTTACCAATTGAACTGGAAAAGAATTTGGAGGAATTCTAGGTTGGTGTTGTGTCTGGTGGTCTGAGGAGCCGTTTGCCCTTAGGGACCTTCACAGAGCAGAAGCGCACACACACACACACACACACACACACACACACACACACACACACACACACACTTACATGTTCCTGCATCTTCCTGTTTTGCTGCTAGGTTGCTCTAGTCTGATGCTCACTCAGCCGTTGTGTCTTGTGCCTACCCACTCATTATACACAGTGTCTGTCACTGAATATCGCACATGTGCTTTTGGATGTGTGTGGAGACAAAGGTAGGAGATCTTCCACTGCGAGGTTTTGAGGTCTATCTCAGCATATATAGCAGCAAAAAACCACTGGTGAAGGTGGTTTGAAAGCTTCTGCTCCAAAATCCATCAGTCTTCAACACTCAGCCCGTCTTAATAGATTATATGTCTTAATAGATTGTCTATAAATAGACATAATATATCTCACTTCCCCATTGATTTCTGCAGTTCTGAAAAACTGGGGGTTCACAAAGTAAACACCTTGAGATAACATGCAGCTGTGCTCGGTTTTCCTCGGCTATTATGGAAACCTATTCAGATTGAATCATTGTGCAAAATACTCTGTTGGTTAGACATACTCAAACTGGCCTGAACCTTGAATCTGTATTCCTCGTATGCAACTTGATCTTGTTCCCAATTGGTCAGTTTGCAAGATAGAACCATCTGCCACATGCTCGGCCCAATGGAGAAGTCAAAGTAAAAAATCCTGGGCTGAAATCATACAGCTAAAGTGAAGTAAATTGGTCCCTTATAGTCACGCGTCAACGCAACGCAACGCAACACAACACAACGTTCGAAATTCTTTCTCTGCATTTAACCCATTCACCAAGCAGGGGGCTGCCACTAATGAGTGGCGTCCGGGGAGCAGTGTGTGGGCATGGTACCTTGCTCAAGGGAACCTCAGTAATGACGGTAGCAGTTGGGATTCCTTCTGATCACAGGGGCAACTCCCTAACCACTAGGCCACCAGCTGCCCAGCTAATGCAGTTCCTAGCAAGAACAGAAACCCTGTTGACCTTTAATAGGAACCAATAGGCAAGTGTGCCTACTGGGTTTTATTATAAGCGTGTTTTGAGTCAACAGGTCTTCTGTCTCAAAATTGTTTGGGGTAATTGGCTTTATGCTACACATCTTGCATCAAGAAAGGAGGTTAAAATGCAGAATTATCCTACTACAGCTTATTGTCCAGTCACTCGTATTAAATATTCGGTATCTGGAGTGAGTTATTTGTGAAGAGTTTGATAACAGGAGTGAAAAAGACAAATCTTGGCCCATTCTTATAATGGAAGTGAAAATTAATGCACAGAATGTGTTGCAGCACAAATCTGAGTTATGAGTTATTATTTTCAGTATCCTCAGTTGTTGAAGACACATTGTATCACTGAGTTGCTAGTCCTGAAGAAGAGCAGTTCGTTCAGTTCTTCTCCTGCTCACAAAGCACCTTCTAAACATTGGAATCAACGGATGGATTGAATCAGGAGTGTTTGAGTGGGGAAATGAACAAACTGTACTTGGGTTGGGGGTCCTCCATGTTCACACCTGTCCTAGTTTTAGTTTTGCAACGAAATATGATTCCACAATAATTGATAAAAACAAACATTACACTGAGAGCAGTCTCTTAAGACTTAAAAGAATTGTGACGTCGTCTCCAGAAGCCATACCTCACCCTCTTCGTCCGAGGCGTCACACCAGTCGCGACTCGCTGTCTTAATTAGAGGTGTTTGGGCGAACGTCCCTGTCTCTTTCCTTCTCAGCTGCCAGGGTGATTGACATGCATTCAGCGGCAGCCTTGTACAGAAGCCATGACTAATTAGCAAGTCTCTCTGGCATGAGGCGTCCCAGACCGTCCCTAATCCGACGAGAGTGATGCTGCTCCACTTCAAATGGCTGACAGCGACAAAGCCAATATTAGCCTCTGCACTATGCGACACTATGCTTTTGTGTTCTGGCCCACTCCCCGCCCCCCCACCCCCCCTTCTTCCGCTCTCACAATGCAAGAGTCTCTGATTACGGGTCATTTGCGGGCCTCTTTTGCGTAATTAAGAGTTTTAATTGCTGCCCCCGACACAAGGGAATTGGCTAAGCTTCCCTCTCCGAAGTGCGCCGTATTTCCGCTGCCCTTTTGTGCGTGACGTTTCCACTCTGCCATGCGAAGGGCTTAGTGACATCACAGAAGTCAATTAGGTCCATTCATGGGGAAGTCAAGTGGTTTGGGCTTTTTTGTTCTTTGTGTGCAGAAAGCTGAACGCGGAAGAAAGTGAGGACTTGCCTCCAGTTTCCAGCTGGGGCCCTGCTGTTCCAACTGGGCCCTGCTTTCTTTCATGTGACAGTCGCTTCAGAAACAATGCAATTATACGGTTAGAGAATTATAGTTTGTGTGTGTTTGTGCTTGCAAGGATTGTTCAGCAGCCGGTGCTGTAGTTAACACTCTCCTTCAAGTGTGATTTTTCACGTACGGGGTCCGCTGGAGAGTTCGCAGCAGGGCCACTTGTCAGGAGACTAAGTAAGACACAACTTGCAGTGGATATTGAACCCACTCAGTGGGGCTTCGGCAACGTAGGCTGCATCGTGGCGGCTTGATAAGGATTCCTGTATAGAACTCTCAGCAGGAAGTCTCTTATTCCCCCATACATAAAGAAGACGAGGCCTAAAAGCAGGAAATTCTAGTGGATGAATAAGACTGCGGAAAGTAAGCCTGTATTCACATACACTCAGTGGCGCCATATAGATCCTGCTTTACTGAGGCGTTGCAGCCTTTTCAAAGGATGCTTCCCTTTCAGCTTGGAGCTTATGAATGAAGTAGTGTCCGTTCTTACAAGCGCCTGGCATTCATTCTTCATCATCATAAACATCTTAATTGCTCCTTACAGCAGCTTAATTTTCAGGCAGCTCTTTATTTCCCTGTTCCTTGACTTTCAGTAACATCCAACTATTGTAAATATCTAGTATAACTAGTATAACTGCTATACTACTACTTATCTCTACTACTTGAAGTAATCGCCATTTGTGTTATTAGTAATTCACTTAACTATAAGTTGCTTATCTATAGTATTTATACCCAACATTGTGTATATATTATAGTGTATTTCATATTAAGTTTTTTAATTGACTTTAAATTTTATATTTTATATTGTTCTTTTCTCTGTATGTCTGTGAAGTCATAACATGAGCAATTTCCTCCAGGATCAATAAAGCTTCCTGATTCTGATTCTAGTAAACTCAACTGAATTTTTAACTTGAATGTAATTCTATTAACCTTAGAAAACCTAAACCTAATTCTAATGCTGTTGGTCATTTCACCAGATAGTTTGTTCACAATTAAAGTGTCTTTAAACAATCTATAGGGGACTCTCCAAATAAGATGTGACCAATTTGTTGGCTCCTAGCCATATAACCTATTAGTTCTTTCTTAGGATCAGGTGGGAGTTCATAGGAGGGAGAGAGCAGAAAGTGGTCCCTGAGGTCTTGGCAGTGATGTCCTTCATTCTGGAAATGGACCTAATCCATGTGATTATACCCTGTGCTGGTATCAGGCCTCTACCAGCAGAAAAGGATGGGTGGGATATCAAAAATAATCAATCTGATCTGATACAGTTAGTGTCGTTAAGAAAAATGTGCAACATTCACTCTGTACCTTCTGAGATATCTGATAAAGGCCTTGAAGATGAACCATCTTTATTAAGTTAATGAAGTCAACTTTGTTAGGATTTAGAGTAAATATATCCCCCCTTTGGTTCATGTACATTTTTTTTGGTTGCAACACATCTGTAGCCCATTTTTTCTTTGACTTTTCTTTGACTGAAATATCACAGAATTGCAAGTGTCTAGCTCTGTATTGCATGCCCCCCGGTGGTCCTGTGGTTGTCCCAAATGTGGTAAAGGGGGAATAACAGTGCAGAGAAACTGATGGAATACAGTCTGTAATTACAAAGTGCACCTGTATGGGAAGTGGGACGGATAACATGGACAATGGCTGTATATTCAAGGTAGATGAATGAAATGGCTTTTCAGTATATGTGTCAGTTTCAAAATGTTCATTGCTTATTTACATGTTACTTTAAATTGCTGTCTCTGTTTATCTACTAGTTTAATGCCCCCTAATCATGCCCTCACAAAACAGTCCGAACACGTCCTAATGCAGTTTGGTTGAGGGTGAATATGTGGTCTGCCTGTGTGACATAGTGTCTCTTTTTTCCACAGTGCCTGGTGTTCGAAGATGCACCCAATGGGGTGAAGGCAGGTCTGGCGGCCGGCATGCAGGTCGTCATGATCCCTGACCAGAACCTGGACCGCAGTCTCACCCAGGAGGCCACGCTGCTGCTGGACAGCATGGAAGACTTCAGGCCAGAGCTCTTCGGCCTCCCTGCCTACAGTTAGAAACTCATGGCAGACTGGAACTTTCTCAGTCTAACTTGCCTTTTGAAAATGCAGGTCTTAAAAGGAAGGAACAAATAACTAAAGGTACTTAGTCATGCGATCGCACAGTTAGTGTTTCCTGCAATCACATAATCAGTGTCTTTCCTTTTCATGGGATGTAAATTACGGCAGGTCAGATGCTCCACAGGTAATTTGATTGAATACAGGCTTAATCTTATTGTTGCAGCTCAGTGAGCCAATCACACGGCTGGATCGCAGCACACCCATTAAACGCTCTAAGTGTTGATGGCTTGAACTTCTGATTATGCTGCTCAATTAGGTCCAGTCAAGCCATTAGGCCATATTGACCAATTTTGATGTATGTTGGTTTTTTGTTTTTTTTCCTTCACCAAATTAGTGACGGTAATGGTTTACTTCTATTTTTAACGCCGTGATGATGCATTGTGTAGGGCCTGTGTAAATCTCTGATTACCTGGCAGCTCTCACGCAATCAAGCTCAAATCTCATTTTCAGACTGTTGATTTTATGTTTAATTCCCCGTTTTCTTGTAACCGCTGCTGTCACAACACTGGCGGGGTTTGTTCAAATGCCAGAGATGCTTTAATGTCTGCTCCATGTGGTGTAATCCAACAAAAGGGATCTGAAGAGCCAGGCGCTTTTCAGCTTTTCCCTGTGTTCGCCTCCCCCGCGTCGAAGCTAGCATGAGGCTCACCTTCCATCAGCTGCACACGACAGCGGAGAGCTGGAACCCCTGTTCTTTTCTTTCCACAAAACCCCTCAGGGATAAAAGAGATTTCCACTGGCGTCCTCTCTTCTCCTCTCCACATAGGCTGCAGACCTTTCATCCCTAAAGATGAGCAGGGAATCTGTAAGGCTTGCGTTTTTCTACATAACTTCCACCCTGGGCCCTGTTTTACATGCCGCTCAGAGACTTAGCGCAGCAAGGCTACCAGGTGAGGGGTTAAAACGTGTGTGTGTGTGTGTGTGTGTGTGTGTGTGTGTATGTCTGTTTATACAGAAGGAGATATTATGGCAAATACATATCTTGACTTGAAATGAACAACAGGACTTGGCTGCAGCCGTGAGTGTGTCATCTGTTTAGAATGGAGCTTTGTAAAGAAGTTGGATGGGCAGTAAAGACGAGTTTATGTGTTATTTGGTGTGAACACACACTAAAGGAACAACATTTCTGCTTTTGCTGTTCTCATGTATGTGCATTTGTACGCTCGTGCTGAACAAAGAGAGGAGAAGACCAAGCAGGTGGTGTGACAAATTAAGCCAGAGCGTGGGTGAAGCCCCAAAACAAATGTCATAATGATCGCACATTCTCCTCGTCTTGTTTGTTTCCACCCGAACCCCACAAATGTGTGAGTGAATGTGCGAAGTGAATGACACATTGTTTTGATCACTGACCCATTTTAGTGAGAGTGATACCGGCAGTAATGCGACCACGATATGAGTAACTGATGAATCACGAACGTCGGTGTGCGGAGGCACCACTAACCTTTAGCGGGTTTAACCACCGCCAGTCCAGCGGAGACCATCCCACTTCAACTGTTGCAGCTTCTCTATTACATACATGTGCCTGAACACCACCAGAGTTATCATCACACACGACTGTGTGAAGCATTGACATGTTGGAATAAAATCTTATTTTTGGATGTACGGACAATGATGCCTGGTTGAACAATTAAAAGACCACCTGAATAATTTATTTGGTTGTAATTGAATTTCTAACATTTTCTAATCTTAGTGAATGGATTCTCTGTACCATAACACTGGAAGATGTCAGATGTTTTTGTCCCAGCTCTTCTTTTCATAATTCTTTTCATGAGGCAGTCATAAAAAGGCCTGAGATTTGTCTGTATTTAAAAAACTTCTTGTTAGGAAAAAAGGATTCATCAGTGCTCTGCAGCATTCAGCTACGTGGTGAAATGTAAATTTTTTTACCCTACTTCATATTGTATCTAAAACCACATCAACAGGTCTGCTCCAACTTCAGATAGAATTGGACGCATTTTGAGTGTGTTTAGAGGAGTTTCAGGAATATATTTACAGAAAAGCTTTGGGTGACGATTGACTTCTAGGGTCGGTTTCCCGGACCGGGATTAAGCCTAGTCCTGGATTACGTAGTGCTGTGAATACAGATCTTCCATTGAAAAGGAAAGGGTAGTCCAAGACTAGGCTTAATCCCTGTCTGGGAAACCGATCCCTAGCGTTCAATGTTAGTCTTATAGCTTAAGTTCTAATCTAAAGCTGGAAACATGTCTTGGCTGGTTGATTATACCTTGAAAAATTTTGTAGATTTGATTCCTTTGCCAAACAATTTCTTTAAAATCAAAGAGCACGGATCTGGGAATGTATATTCAATTAGTGGCTGAGGTGTCTGTTGCTTGTTTACTGGCAAGCAGAGGCAGACCACTGAGGTAAATTTGCCCGAGGGCAGCCCGTAGGCTGTGCCCACACAGCTAAAGTCGATAGAGCTCCGGAGTGACCAGCCCCGGCTCAGCTGGGGTAACGAGGTGCCTCACCAAGGCTCTTTGATTGGTCAGGATGGGCAGCGTTATGTAACCCAGCTATATCTTTGCAAGCACCTGGCTACTATCGGCAACAGTCTGGAGGACAGAATCCGGAGGGAGGGAACTTCATCTGGGAGGACTGAGAGAGAGGACAGAGAAGAGAGACATAATGTGAACAAGAGTGCGAGAAAAGTAGAGTTGGGCAGGTCAGGTGGAAGAGTGGAGGAACGTGAGAGGCGTTAAAGGCTGAGAAAAGCATCAACAGGGGGGCTGAGGACAACTACACTATATCACTATATGGACAAAAGTATTGGGCCGCACCTGTTTTTCAGGGTTTGAGCCTCTTAGTTGAAGGACAATGTTAATGCTTCAGCAAACCAAGACATTTTGGACAACGCCATGTGTCCAACCCAGTTTGAGAAAGAACCTTTTCTATCCCAGCATGACTGTGTCCCAGTGCACAAAACGAGCTCCATAAAGACATGGCTGGATGAGTTCAGTGTGTTTAGAGGAGCTCAACCCCATCCAGCACCTTTGGGATGAACTGGAACGGAAATTGTGAGGCAGTCCTTCTCGTCCAACATCAGTGCCTGAACTCATAAATGCTCTACAGAATGAATGGGCGAAGGGGGAGCAACTCCATATTAAAGTCTTATTATTTATATGCAATGTCGTTAAAATCCCTGTTGGTGTAATGGTCAGGCGTCCTAATACTTTTGTCCAAATAGTGTATGAATCCACTGCATAACCTTTTAAAGTCTTGGAAGTATGCACCTTATACAAAACTGGCTAAGACACCTTCCTATTTGACAGTGCTAGACAAATTATCTGAAGATGAAGTGAGGGAAGCGGGTGAATTGACAGTTAGCAAGCCATGTGAGGACAGATGGAAAGGCGAGAACAGGCAAGAAAACGGCGGGAGGAAGGAGGTTTTGACGCTGAGAAAACAGATAGGGCCGTTGCCTTGGATAAAGAAGATGTTTTAGAAAACAGCAGGAAAGAGATGGACATGAGTCACATGACCCATCCTCGCCGATTCAAGCCAAGCCCGGATAGCCTTGATGGAATCAGTAGGCCACAATTCACCTTCAGTGTCAGTCTCTCTTTTTTTTGTCTGGATTTTATCGAAGGGTAAAAAAAAAACATAAAGCACAAAAAGGCCTCTTGGTATGGATGACCTGATTTCCAGCATAAAACCCTTTTTTCTTATCCTCTTAGAATCTGCCAAAGCCTGAGTGCAACCTTGGTTCAGCAAGCGGGGAGGAAAAAAAAACAGAAAAAAAACACCAAAGATCATTTTTAAAGAAAGCCGTTCCACTCACACACTGAGTTCCAACATTGAGTTTTAATGTATCATTAGAGCTCTTTGTGAAGGAGAGAATAAAAGAGGCTTCGCTGTATGTAATCAGCCCTTTTGAACTATAGATTTGAACAGAACTCTTTATAAAGGGGGGCGGTGTAGT
>JBBPCX010000088.1:26229869-26242146 GCA_037974365.1 Hydrocynus forskahlii | reverse complement strand
TTAAGTCTTCCCTTTAATTTTTTGAGCAGTATATATACCGAGCTGGTCAGTACCATATGGATGTGTGTATCATGTTAGTTCATGTGCAAATGAAAATGATTTGCACAGTTACAGCCATGTTATTGTAATTTGAACAACTGTCTTCACTTTGCAAAAGTTGCATAAAACAGCCAAGTTCCTGGGGGAAAAAAAGCATTATCAATAGGCCTACAAGTTCAAAAGGTGATTGCACAAAGAGGCTCATAATGGCTTACAGGTCCATAACTGTGTTTTCATACATGGCTGTGGTGCGGACATACACATCTGTCTGCAAATTTAGTACCACACTGTTGTCTATAGAATGTAGTGGGAGCCACAGCAGCTTCTCTGCAACCCCTTTTAGAAAAGATTGCACAATATAGGGTTGCAGTAAGTTGAATAGATTCAGTAAATTCAATAAGTTACTAAATTCATCTGCATGTTTAAATGACTCTACACTGCTTTCTGGAAGAAACTGTCCCGAACACTAAAGTGAAACTCTGAGATCATGGGGAATAATCACTGAAAGGAACTGAGATTCAAAAGGGGAACAAGCCTTCTGGGCTGCCTAAATACAGTAATAAATATATTACAAAGCCATTTGAGTAACTTGCATCTTCACTGCTTATGTGAAACCACAGTCTTTCAGTCTGGATTCTGACTGACAATTAGTGATGTGCGGTTGCCAGATCTAAACATTGGAGTTTCCTACCACTCCTGTTTGGTGCACTTTGAGCAACACGCTATAAGGAGTGATAAATAGGCGTGAGTAACACAGCACCAAGGTTGTGTCTCAAGTGGCTTTTTACTCCCTATACAGTGCATTATGTAGGAATTCAAAGACCAGCTCCTACACCCAAATGGTGTATAAAATATCCAGCCATTGATGATTCAGCCATGTGTGCAGAACTCTGTAATGGAAAAAAAACTGCACTAAATCAGTGCAGAACTTGCTTAGAACACTATAAAAACTTAAGAGAGGGAAAAAGACAAGATTGGACTGATATCGCTATCAGTACTTGATAGGGGTGTAACGGTTCTCCAAGTCCACAATATGTTCAAACTTTGGTTTCAGTGACATGGTTCACTTCATATGTGGGGGTGGGTGTGTGTGTGGGGGGTGTGATTCTGATTAAGAAAAAACAGAAAATATTTGAGGTTTATTACAGTTTGGAGCAAAATGTAGACTAAAGAACATGGTAGGTGAGCATGGCCACTTCAACCATATTAACAATGTTCTTGCAATTGGCCATTGTCATGGAAGTATTTTTGATAAATTCAGTTCAGCTTCAGCTTTATTTGTCATATGCAAGTTAGCACAGGGACAACATTGCAATGAAATGTGATTGATGAGAAGAAGAAGAAGACAAGTCACTCAGTAATATAGTAAAAATAACAAAAAAAAAAAGTACAGAGTAAAAAAAAATGTATTTAAAAATGAACAAAATCTGACTTTCTTACATAGCGGTTTGCTGTTGTTGGTAATGCAGCATGCTGTGACCGTAACAAAGCTCTCTGTTGCACAGTAGCTCCACCCAGCTGTAGTTAAAGCAATGAATTTCGGCATTTAGCAAGTCCTCCAGCAGGTTAGCTTTTAAAACACGTTTAGGCTGAAATGCGGTTGGCTCTGCACTTCATATCTGCACATGGAGTAAATCCCTGAATTAGCTGTTTTTACTGAAAAGGGCCACAAATCCAGTGCTATGAAAACTCTGATTGCCTTGGTAATAGCTTGAGCATGGTCCGGGTTAGCATGTAGTTTCATTCTAAAGACACTGTCAAAAAGTTGCCTATTGTTGAAGTTTCGTTCATGCACCACTAAGATCAGTGTTGTGATGATGTCTTCTATGTGGTGCATATTTGAAGGGTAGAAGTTTTGTTAAACATTTCCGGCAAATTCTGTGTTTGGTTTCTTCGACACGACATGAATGTGCCCGGAGCCTCTGCTGTCTCAGGATTATTATCCATCTCGATTTCCCTAAAACTAATATAAATTTACCGCAGACACGATCAGGAGTTGTTACTTGGTCACGTGATATGCGCGGTTAGAGGACGATAAAATAGAGAGTAATATACAGTGTAAAGTGACCATTTAGTTGTACGTGAACACACACACAGTGTTAAATCCTTTCTCTGTATTTAACCCATTCACCGAGTGACACAGCAGGCAGCCAGGAACTCAGTTCCTGGAGAGCAGTGTGTAGGGACGGTATCTTGCTCAAGGGTACCTCAGTGGTGCCACTAGCAGTCTTGGGATTCAAACCCATGACCTTCTGAGCCAACTCCCTAACCACTAGGCCACCAGCTTGCCCTATTTGAGTTGTGAATCTAAAAATGACTTCTGTGATTTTTAGCGGTGGCAGTGGGTTGGGGCGGGTTGTGCCGGAGCCGATCGCGCTTCAGTCTTCACGAACTGTGAACTGAGACCGCTAACGTTCGTATCACAATTTTTGGTTCGGTTTCAGAACCGTTACAACCCTAGTACTTGAGGCTGTGGTATCAGTATTGGTATTGAAAACAGTGGTACTGTGTCGGCCCTGCTATGTAATGAATCCTACTGTTTCGACCTCACTAATCTTTCTGGAGTACTACTTTGGCACTGCTCGGAACAGACGCATGCCATTTCAGATGCACGCCTGGCGTGAAAATGAACTACCCCTGTTTATTTGCGCGCAAAAGAGTGAAGACATTGTTTCGGCAATTGTGCTGGAGGAGAGAAAAGCCCCGGCGAAGGCAGGCTCGAGCTCGCTGAATGACTTATTCATACGAGCTTGATGAAAGAATGGATTCCATTATACGAGCAGGTGGGAGGTTACAAATGAGAGATCTGAAGAAAGAGAAAGACCAAAGATATGCAGGAAAGTACGAGCACCAATCCAGCTGCACCCCTGCAGATTAAACAGAAGCAATAACGCAGTAAAATTAGCCTTTAACACACACATACACACACACACACACACATACACACACACACATGCACGGCCTCCCACAAACACACAGAAAAGGTACCGGCTCCGTGTCTGGCTCTTTTTGTGAGACAGAATTGAAATAAGGCCTCCGTTTTGTTGTGCCGTGCATATCAAATCATATTAAATATTGCATAGTCTCAATTACTGCTTATATAATTATAATTAATGTGGGATATAATGCAAATTCATTCATTATTCAGTGGCGAGTCAGCGTGAGTGTCCTTGAGCTTTTTGGAACAGAACTAGTCAGAAACAAGGCTGTTCCATGCCAAGACCAATGGCAGTTTTGTAGTACAGCTGGCTTTTATGGGCCGAACACCTGCAAACAGAGGAAAATTACGTTAATTGACAACGGGAGCACAGGTTTTTTTTTCTCTCTCTTTTTTTTGCCACTGACCTTTTTTTTATGAGGACAGTATGGTTCAGGCAGCGGTCGTCTGCCACAGCTTAATGAAAAATGCATCTCAAATTTAAGTGCTGCTTTAAAGGGGCCATATTCTACATTTCCCTGGACGTGTGCATGACCTTATGCACCCACAACAGTCATCAGGTAGTTTTATTCTGACCCCTCTTTAACCCTAAGAATTATATTGCCTGCCTCCATGACTCTTTTATGCAAATGCCCTCTGTTCTGATTGGCTGCCTTATATTGTCTTTCATTCTATAAAGAGCCCAAGCTGTAATGTATGGAATAAACTGCTGTGTTTGGACTGAAATATGAACAAATAGCCTTTTTTTTTTACATGTGTGGATTTGTTTGAGGGCTGCAAGGATTAATTCGCTTCCTGACAGCTAGGAACAAGCAAACGTTTAATCATTTTTGTACACATCTGCCACTCCGATAATTGCTGTACACAGTCTTCAGTTTGACTGGGCGGCTAAACCGCTGTGACCTGAAAGGAAGGTCATATGTAAATGTGTTCATATGTGTGACCTCACAACCATAATGGATTCAAAATAGACTGTTTTGCAAATCCATTTTCAGATATGGTGTTTTAAAATTACCCACGATAACGGCTCTAACTTGCTGAACTCTAACTATTTTTAATGAAATTGTAATGAAAAATAATAGAAACCAAAACAAAGTTTACAAAATAGGGGGAAAAATATGAATTTTGCACTTGTTTGAACAGCAAAAGCATCTAAAATCATTCAAATAGAGCAAGAAAATGGGAAACTGGTACTAAAGTAAGACTTGCTCTGATGATGTATTTCAGTGAGTTACCTCATTCTGATTACCAAAAAGGGCAGCAGTGGGAATCACTAGCAAGCTGAGCTATTTGAGGATGGAAGGGAGACACGATGGGCTTGAAACATGCTTCCAAAAATGATTTTCCACCATAACATGTTTTGGTTAGCTCAATAACACATTTAAAGTTCATTACTTTTCAGTTAATGTGTAGTTTCACTATTGCTCTGCTTTGTTTTTATGGGGCGGCTGGTGAACTGGTTATTAGGGAGTTGCCCCTGCTCTCAGATGATTGTGTGTTTGAATCCCAGGGCTGCCAGTGGCACCACTGAGGTTCCCCTTGAGCAACATACCGTCCCTACCATTCCTGGCTGTCCACTGCTTCACTTGAGTGAATGGATTGAATGCAGAGAAAGGATTGTTATACTTTGCTTACATGGGAAAGTCTCAACTTGAGACTTGCCTGTATTCACCTGGGACTTGACTCAGACCTTGAGTGGCAGGACCTGACTGTAAATTTTCTTTTATTTTAGAACAAAAGCTGATTGGCTTTTCTATGGTATGGGCCCTCTAAAGCATGGGAGGGCAGTCAAAGGTGCTACAGCGAGTAATGCCATAACAGAGCATCCTCAGGAATAAAGTAAAGGGTCTTCTCAAGTGGCCGGGAGCTTTCAAGACCCCAAACAATTAGCTTGCTTTATGCGAGGTCATAAAGTGGATGTTATGCCTCAGCTATTGGTTAGCCCTTAAGGGACCGGAGGCCTGTCTAGCACGGGCTTTGAACAGTCACGCCTAGAGCCAACCTGCCTGTCGACGAAGAAAAATTGTCGTGGGGTTTCAAAAAAGTGTGCTTCAGAGGTTTATCTCAGCATACCATGTACTCTCACTCTCTCTCTCTCTCTCTCTCTCTCTCTCTCTCTCTCTCTCTCTCTTTTACACATTTCACTTCCTCCGGCTGTCTCTCTGTCTCACACTTCACTACCCCCTCACTTTCTCTCTGTAACTCTCCCTCCCTCCCTCCTTCCCTCCTTCCCTCCCTCCCCATCACTTGACATACAAGCTGAACAACCTCTCCACCACCGGAGACTTCCATATTAGCGCCAATGAGACCCAATGAAATATGAATGCGCTCAGTGAGCACTAGACATCATCAGACTGCTGGCACTGCAGTTAAGCGTCCTGAAGTCTCCATTAAAAAATAGGGTCCCTAGCGCCCCCACCCCCCAACTACACATCAAGACTGCCACATCCATCCCTTGATTTACTGTATCTCCGGGTGCCAGCTGCACCACTGCAGCATGGGCCTCTGCTTCGCGCACTCTATTACACTAACTTCCCCCTATCAGTGCACTTTCACTTTTAGTCGACAAACCCCAGTCCAAATCGAAGGCACGACGCAACTTCTGCTGACCCCTAACATATTACTGTGACGGAAAGTTTCAGATTCCTAGACATGGATTCAACCCGGTTTGGACTGAGTTGCATTAGCAATGATGAGTCACCACTGAAAATCCATTTTTAGTCCAGACTTATGCTTAATCTGAGTCTCGGAAACTGGCTCAAAATATTCAGATGGGAATAAACCTAGTGTTCTGTTTTTTTTTTCTAAAGGAAAGCAGGGCTATCTACGAATGACAGACATCTGTGCGTAAAAGAAAGGATATTGAAAGGTTCAGGACAGAAAATGTGTTTAATGCCGCAAAATGTTTTGTATCCAAATTGCTCCGCTCTGGTCTGTTACTCTGGCTAGAGCACACCAAGCCTCATTTCAGTCTGACCACCATTAATAAAGGAAATTACCCAGCAATCCTTTCCAATTTCTTGACTTTTTTCATCGCACTTAGCATCATTCTGTCTGCTGGTCTTGACTATATTCAGAATCCATTATAGTAAAATATTCTTAGCTTAGGTGCTCACCATTGCAGTAACCTCTGTCTGCCTCACATCTAGTCAAAAACACAAATAAAAGTAAACATTTATGTTTTTTAATAGCTTGGCATTATTGGAATGTTTCAGCATTTGGCAAATCAGATCTAACCCTATCTAGGTTCCCCAGGTGGGTTCTGAGTTCTAAAGGGTATGTGGTATGAAGAACAAGTAGTTTCACATTGGCTTCTCTCAGTGATCAGTTTAAAAAAAATTATTTTGTTCAGAGATGATTTAATGAGCAGCAATAAACATTTCAGGCTATTTAATAGCTTGACATTATTGGAAGGTTTTTCCTGGTCCAGCCAATCAGACCTTACATTAAACCTGGTTACAGGGTGGAATCTGAGTTCTATGGTGAGAACAATAAATGGTTTGAGATCCCATCAATGCTAAAGAGGACCAGTAAGGTGGCCCCTTATGGTCACGTGTGAACAATGTGAAACTCTTTCTCTGTATTTAATCCATTCACAAAGTGAAGCAGTGGGTATCCAGGAACACAGCACCCAGAGAGCAGTGTGTGGGGACGGTAGCTTGCTCATGTGAACCTGAGATTCGAACCCATGACCTTCTGATGGCATGGGCTACTCCCCAGACACCAGGCCACCAGCTGGTTAAAGCTTTTCTTACATTGTAAGGACACAGGTCATTTGCAGCTGGTGCCTCTATCAGGTTCACTATAACAGAACTCTATGTGGGAACACCCTAAGATTATGAAAAAACCTACATCCAGGGCCTTTTTGTGACTCTTCAGCAAGACCATGTGAATGAGTATGTGTGTGTGTGTGTGTTTTCTTTTATGGATTAGTCACCCACAGGTCAAGCCTAAGTACATCTTCTCTTCACATCTTGGCTCCTTTACCCACCAACATCTTCCCAGGTAATAACTACCCATGGGGTCATGCTCTATCGGGAGTCTTTTCATCCAATTCACCTCTTTCCCCTACAACAATTCCAACCCTCCATTCTTCCTCGCTTCATTCCTTTTCCTTAGGCCACTAGGACCCCTGAAACACCCCCATGACCCCCCCCACCTCCTCTAGGGAGCATCCAGGAGTGGGTCGATGGCTCTGCTGCCAGCGGTGCTCGTCTCCCACTGAGATGTCAATAGATCGCGGGCCGCGGGAGAGCGCCAGGGAACGGCTGAGGCTTTTTGAACAAGCCCCACCTGCTGGCTCCGCGGTATTGACGGCCGCCCAAGAGCATTCGTGTGGAAAGATTGTGAGTAATGTTATAATGTCGTGGTTTGTAAATCAGAGCGCGGAGTTTGCACATCAAACAGAGCCCGGGTAAACCGCACCATTCGGTGTCAAGGCGCGGACAGTGTTGCATCAGAACTGTTACAAGTCCTTTTCCCTCAGAGTCGAGTGTTATGTGATGTCTGGGAAAAACAGCACAGTGCATCCAGTAGTAACCCAAGCCAGATATAACAGCTCTCTCTTTATGTTCTCCGTGAGTATGGCTGGAAGTATTTCTTCTGAAATCTTAGAAATGATCACTTTATTTTCATTGGTATTTGCACATTATTATTCATTTATTATTATTCATTTATTACGTACAAGTTACATCATCACGTTTGACATTTTCATTTGGACTGTTCTCCATTGATTTGCTAAAGAACTCTTCAATGGATGGTTAAGATACGGTAAGATGAGATATGTTTAGTCTCATGAGTGGGAAATGTGCAAGAACCATTTTTGTAAATATGATGTGTGAGTGTAAAGAACGTTTTATGAATTCATGGAATGTCTTTAAAGGGCCCTTAAACTGACAAAACTTTACATAATGTGACAGTTCTTTAATGATTCTTCTCACTCAAATGGTTCTTTGAAGAAGTACAATAGACCAAAAATAACAATAGTGGAAGCCTTTTTGATGCCATGTAGAAGTATTTTTACAAATGTTCTTTAAAGAACCATATGCAACAAGTTTTCTATCATAGAGAAGAACCATTTCAGCGGGTAAAGAACTGTTACACACTCCGCTACAGTAGGTGGCCTTCAGTGTTGGTTGTCCACTATGGCACAGACTACATAAGTTGAAATTTTAGCAAATAAAATTGCTGAATGTTCTGAGAAAGTTATATTATGTTGAAATATGGGATGGTTTCAACACAACAACAGACCACCACTATTTATGTTGCTTCTGAAGGTGACATTGTTTACATGCTTGAATTAAGTGAAAGAGATTGCTGACGTGAAAGGGGCTGAATGCTTTTGCGAACAGCATTTTCCATGTTTAATTTTCTTAAACCATATTTTAACTACATGAAAACATATTTGGTGATGTGAAAGTCATAGTCAGTAATTCATTAAAAGGCTTTACTGTTGTAAAAACAACATACATAGAAAAATGTTAACATATTAATTAATATCCAGTGGAATTAGTGATTTTGAACACTTTTGCAGAGCACTGTATGTGTTCTCATTGGGGCTGAGCCCTTCAAAAAGTCTCCAAATGGAAAAAAAACATTGTTTTTTTTTTTTCCACAAAACAAGTCTGTACAATACAGTAACTTTACAGTAGCAGTATTTTTTCATCAACTTCAAACATTTCCTCTTCTAATTACAAACATAACTATGAAAAGTTTAAAAGTTTCATGGTCCACATGCGCTGGTAGAAGGTTCTCACTTTTTTAAATGAGTGAAAAGCATTGAAACTAATAGCTAGTGAAGACTATAACTCCTATGGGTGAATAGCTTGTAGTCTTGAATAGAGGGGCGGGCTGGCCATACGAATCACCCTATGATGAGATTTGGATCAAGCTGTTATGATTCATGGGCTCATTGTGATGGACTGTAACTGACTTGAATGTCGATGATAATTCAAGACAAATGAAAAGGCAGCTAAAGTAAGTAACGGATGGCCTATAGTGGTCAATTCTCTCTGCCTGTAGTGTCATTAAATTGCTTCCCTGCTTTCTTACAAGGATCTGGCCCCATGGCCTGTACAATGAGAAATGGGCAGGATGTTTAGTACTGTGTGTGTGTGCGCGTGTGTGATTGAGCGAGGACTTGTCTGGGCTAATCAGCAGAGTTGTGCGTGATGAGCTTCGCCTGGTGTTAATATCAGCACTCAGCGCGCCTGACAGAAACCCCATGCTGGAGGAATGAATTCAAACCAGCCTGCTAATCAATGTCATAAAGAAGTGAAGGGGCGGTAGAGTGAGCCTAGTCAGACATGCAGTGGTAGAAGTACCCCCTACCCACACACACCCCCCCATATACTGTATATATTTACTGTATTTATATACACTGTGAGTGAAAAAAAAAACACACCAAAATGTTTTTCATCACATCTTCTACAGAAGTCAGCGGATATTAATAGTTTGTAAACAAGCTTGTCACTTGCAAAATTTGCTAATCAAAATGGTTTTCGGTCCAGAAGAGCGAATTCTGAAGCCAAGCGCCTTCTGTGGACCCGCCCCACCTTCAGCCGCTCAGTTATGGTGTCATTGTCAGTCTCCAAACTTGGCTGCACAGAGTTGTTCTTCGTTGAACCTGGGGTGAAAGTCAACGGTGTGTACTATCGGGATGTCCTGCTGATGCAGAAGATGTTGGGAGGCTTTGTCTTCCAGCAGGACAGCACATCGTGCATGGGACACTGTTGCGCTGCTACGTCATGAGACTCCAGAATTTATTGGACCAGACTTTTGGCCAGCAAAGTTACCAGACCTCAATCTGGCTGACTACAGAATCTGGGGTTTGACACAAGACCGCATCTACCAGACTCCAATACGAGACATCGAGGACCTGAAGCAGCGCCTCATCTCTGTGTGGGCTGAGCTGAAACAGAGTGTTGTCGACAAGGCAGTGGATCAGTGGCAACCAAGGATGAGGGCTTGTGTTCAGGCCAGGGGAAACACACTTCAAACAGATTCTTAAATAAACTGTAAAACTTTTACTTTTTCATAGTTTGTTGGCAACTGTAAATAACTGAGTGATTCGGTGATATAATTTTATTTACATCAAAACACGAAGGTTCAGCAAGCTAGTGTTGAAATACAGTTTGGTTGATGTGAGTATTTAAGAAATTTTATTAGGGCAAATTTATGGACCAAAATTATGCAAATCTGCAGACTTTTGTAGAAGATGTGATAAACATTTTGGTGTGTTTTTTTTCCACTCACAGTGTATAAATAAAGTTCAGCTGATGGCATTCAAATTAATTAGATGATACATGAATGCTGATATCTTTGATTTGTCGGCTGGGGGGTCTTTTGAATATTCAGTGGGGGGAGTAGAATGTTGCTCTTGCCACAGCCATGAGTCACCATGTCTTTATGTTTTTACTGTTTTTACTGCCATGATTCCAGCTTCATTGACACGAGCATGCACTTGCAGGGATACATTTATTCACACAGTAGAACGTACAGTTCACAAGGACAGCAAAGAAAGCACAAATGGGGGAGTTAGTAAACTAGAAGAGCCAACCAGGGCTATAACACAGAAGGTAAAGATGCTATAAGCTGGAAAGCTTGAGGGTGATCGGACAGCGTTCTCAGGGTTGACCTGGACTTGAGTAAGGAAACATAAACAAGGCACAGGAGTAGACAACAACAGATTGGGAGAAACCAACACAACTAAAAGGGGGAGCTCGGACTTAGTATTCTGGCAATCCCGAATGGGGGGCATGGTGCCCGTGGGCAGCTTGTGACACTGGGACTATTCATAAAACATTTGGGGCTGTAGCATGGGATGCCCAGGTCTAACATCGTCCCTGAATCATTAACAATTTAATTTAACTAAAGAATCAATTCTCTGATTAGGAATCAATTCCATAATGTGACAAGGTTGCCTACATACACAGTGTGAGATCCAGTATAAGCTATTCTACTATCGCTGACGAGACAAAATCTATTAAAATGTGTCCTCTCCTGACATACACATCAATATTCTGGGTGTGTATGACTTTTTTACAATGTAGAAAAACTAAGCAAAAATCTATAATTTGTAACAAAAAACAAGCTCGCAATCTCTAATGTGACATGAATATCAGCAGTGCCGAAACACCCGGAGGAGAATCAGGTGCAGCTTTAACAGCCTTTATTAGTCAGCTCTCCAGAGTTCCTTGCTGTGATCAAATAGGTCATATAATTAAACTGACATCTTGTGTCTTTGAGGAATGACTGGTGGTAGCTTATTAAGTAAAAAAAAAGCAGTCTTGTGACTGTAATATTGACTCTTTTATTTGCCAGTTGTCTTTCCTTATGTCTTATTTCTTTGGAAATCAGTGTTATTGTGTGGATCTGACTCTTGGAATTGAGTTCTGAAATATTCGGTTCCGTCCTACTGCCTTCTTTCCATTTGTTTCAGAGCCAACAAAGGACAAACATAATGATAAAAATGTTAATGTATTTCTGCAAAACGAGACTCTACACTCAGCAATACCCTTTGAGATTCAAATCCTAACGAAATCTGCCTTGTTCTGCCTACAATTGCAAAAGCGGAATGAATTGAAACTGAAACGAAAAGAAATAATTACTATTAAATTATACCATGCTTTTCTTCTCAGACTGCTGGCATATTTTAGCAATTCAGAGTAGAATGCCAGCTGTGATTTGAGGGTATTTAATCTGACTTGTTCTGACTTGTTTCTCCTCAACATCTGGAGCATTCCAGCCCAGGTCTTCCAGGTGTTTGTTCAGGCTGTTGTCGTTCTCAGGGATTGGCCACCACAACTGGTCCTCCCATGTGGGCCATCAGAGCTTTGGAACTGATCCTGAATGCAGCAGTATGTCTTGTCTTCAGTCTTCCCAAGTTCTCTCATGTTTTTCCACTAATGTGTTCCTTTCCTTTGCTTCTTCTAGCCGCCCACATTTTATTTAAAACCCTGCTGCTTGCATTCAAAGCCAAAAATGGACCAGCCTCTCATCATAATGGTCAAAACTTGATCTGTGTCTGGAGCCCTTTGACCAATACTTATAGAAGACGAGCATGGAACAAACTGTCACTGGTTGTCTGACAATTAAAGTCACTTGTCATTAGATCTCTTTGAGAAGTATGCTATATGGACAAAAGTATTGCGATACACCTGTTTTTCAAAGCTTGGGCTAGGCCCCTTACTTCCAGTGCAAGACAGTCTTAATGCTTCAGCACACCAAGACATTTTGGACAACACCATGCTTCCAACTTTGTGGACCCAGTTTGGGGAAGAACCTTTTCTATTCCAGCAT
>JBBPCX010000088.1:26192739-26229769 GCA_037974365.1 Hydrocynus forskahlii | reverse complement strand
AGAGAGAGAGAGAGAGAGAGAGAGACAAATACAAAAACCGAAAAAAAAAGTCACAGGGGTCCAAGACTCATGGCTGTCACACTCATTACACACATCTGCCTGCCTTTGCTACATTTGCAGTTGCACAGATACAGCTGGCATTCAGACAATAATGATCAAATGAGAGGTGTCATATTTAACACAGAAATCAGATTAATGAGATTTCCCATGTTTTTGGCCAGGCCATTCTGGTTATTCGTCTTACAGGGCCTATAAAAATAAATAAGTAAATAAGTAAGTAAGCAGGTAAGTCAGTAAGTAAGTCAGTAAAGGAAGTAAGTAGGTAGGTAAGTCAGTAATTAATTAAGTAAGTAAGTAAATAATTTAGTAAGTGAGTCCGTAGGTATGTCAGTCAGTAGGTAAGTAAATAGATAAATACAGTAAATAAATAAACAACCATTTACTATGTAATTTACTCCACTGGCCTGTATATGAAAATTAATCTAACACCTTAGCCATCGGTTTGAAGTGATAGAGATGTTTTTCATTTCAGCTGTACTCTGCAAGAGGTGTAAAGAAGAGCATCCAGTCCAACCGTAGATACTGTATATGAATATATTGCAATGATGTCATGAATGTTTTTTTCCTGCAGAAACATTATAATGAAAAGCTAAAAAATGCAAGTAAAGGATGAAAATGGACAGCTTAAATTTTTAATTTGCTGTTGCCTGTGATTGTCTCCAGCTTCTCCTCGGGCCTAACAACCAGACTTTCCACACTGTGGTCCCGGCTTCCTTGCTCCTTTTGTCCGTTTCCTTGACTTGGCAAGGCTGTTATTACTAATTGAAAAGGTGGTAAATTTTTAAAGCCTCCATTTCTACAATGCAAGAATGGCTTGTTGTCAGTAGCAGGGAGGAGGACTCCGAATGTGAGAGGAAAACTGGGCCTAAGTAGAGGTCTTTGGGCGGAGATGATGATAACAATCATACTCATTCTGATGCTGGTATGCTCTGCCCTTTTGCCCAACTCTACTATAGCTGTTAAAAAACAAAGTCTGCACATCTTCTTGTATACTGGATTTTATTCATTTTACTCTATTCTGCATTGGACAAAAAAAGGAAAGACATCACTATTAAATATCTGAAATAGAATTAGGCTGTCAACAAAAATTGTGTTAAGCATGATAAAATATCCTCTACTTCAGGTTCTTCAAAGAAGCCCCACATCTCTTTATGCAGTTTTACACATTCTTGGCAATCTTTCAAGCAGCTCTGCTCAGAGCCACCTGGCCAGTGTTTCTAACAAGGCTGAAGAAGATGCTGAACACTGGATGACTGCTGGAAATTAGCTGATGAATTCATTATAATAAGAATGATAATAAGGAGAAGAAGAAGACGACATTATTATTATTATTATTATTATTAGTAGTAGTAGTAGTAGTAGTAGTAGTAATATCATATTTATAATTATTAAAAAAACAATAAAAGAAGATGAAGAAGAAGAGGAAGAAGAACAGCAATGTCAGTTACTGTTCACTCTATCACAGTGGTCTTCAAACTGCCCCTTAGGGTCCCACAGACGGTCTAGATTTTTTCCTGTTTGTTTTAAGACCACTGATCTAAATATATTACTAGCCATATTAGTAATTTTTTGTCATTTATTAAAGAATCATTTGTACAGTATAATTTTATTTAATACTTACAGATGTGTTTAGAGTGGGGCATCGAGAAGCTATTAAATTATTATTTTTTAATAATTTGCTGTGTGCTATTATTATCATAATAGAAATCGCTGGTTATTTAATCACCACATTTCAAAGATTTTTGTTATTTTTTTGTTATTAATCAATTTTATTATTAACTTCTCTGTCATCTACAGCCAGGGATGCAAATCTGATTTGACATCTACTTGCAGCAATTTAAGCATAAAAGCAGGTAGACAAAACGTGCCTACAGTCCCTAACCTGTCCTGAAATCTTATGCTTTAGATGACAAAATTAAAACACAGAACTAAACAACAGTACAGGTATGATGCCGTGTCTTTTCTGGTCTACATATTTAGTACAGGGAGTTTTATTTCCAGCCTTGTTCTTTCCATTGTCTGTCACAGAAACTTTTGGCCTGATCTGAGCGGCACTAGTAATATTTTCTGCCACTTATTTATCCCGCATTTTTTCCCCTCTAATCAAAAACAGCTTCGAACCGGAGCTTGTCTTCATGCTGATGGCGAACTACAAAATGACGACACGTCCTCAGAGATCTATAGAGGAGCCAAAATTCAAAGCACGGGCAAACAATCAGCGTGCAGAGAATCGACATGGGAAATAACAAGGTTCAACAACGTGCAGAGTGAGTAAACTACTGGCAAGACTCAGAAAACTGCTGAGAGAAGCTGGGGAGACGAGGGGGGGAAATAAGGAGCAGATGCTGGCAGTTCATAAGCAGACAACATGACCACTGATAGGCCACTCTGGAGGAGGGCACACACACACACACTTTTTCATCTGTCGGTTCAAATCAATGGCATGCAGCCTCTGTACAAATGGAGGATCTCTGTGCTCTGAGCACCTCTGTTCCTATTATTTTGCCTCGTTTGGGACCGTGTTCACACACTGGTCCATTAGCTGGAAAACGAGCACTTGTGGAGCCCTGCATCAACCGAGGTCAAAGTTGGAGAGATGTTTTGCAGAGCGGGGAGCCGATCCTGCTGGAGAAGAAAGCATTGAAGCCCAGCAGCGCTTCTGCACCCAGCAGCAGAAGATTAGATGGACTCTGCGCGAGCAGGAACTGAAGAATGGAGCGCTTGACCATGGCCAGGCTGAGAAAATCAAAAGTATCTCTACAAGCCTCGCACCCCTAACAGGAGAACCAGTTCAAGCTTTTGTAAGTAAGTACATACATAAATATAGCAAAGTATGGGAAACTGTTATCCAATAAATTAATAAAAAAATGTATTAATTAATCACACTATTGAAGCAATCACACTATTGTTCTTCTTGAGTTGTATTATTATTGTTCTTTTTATTCCCCCCGTTTCTGGTGCCGCTTTTCCTCTGAGGCCGTGTGAGTAATTGGGAAAATTTAGACTCTGACACATGTCTTAGACCCCTCCCTGCGCTTGGATTCACTTTACCGATCGGTTGATCATTTAAAAATTCAATTTTTGTGGTCGAGTTGCCTCTGTAATGTACGGGAGCGAGAGCAGTGGAGTGAGTCATCCTATGAGTCCATATGGGACAGATAGTTTTGTGGAGATTGTGACGTCACGTGTAATGTGACTGCAAAGAGACATAAACGTAGAGAAACAAACACGGAGCAAAAGATTGCAGACTTAAAGCTCGGGTCAGTTGTCAAAAAAGAAGAGGTGTCTCACTGTTCGTACTGGTTTAATAAAAACATTATCAGCCTGTGAACGTGGCTGTGTACGTTTTCAGCCATCCTTACCCATAAATGGCTTGGTAAGAGCTGGTGAGTTAAAACCCACTCGGTGGTCCAGTGGTAAAGTGCCGGACATGGAATCAGAAGGTTACTGGTTTGAATCCATGGTACAAGTATAACAAAGGTTTTTGGCCCACAAAATGAATGTTTGGGTGTTTCCAAACACTGGTATTATAGCAACCACGCAATCACACTTTTCTCATGGAAATACATGAAGTTTTGGTATCTGGGTAAAAGAACTGATCTGTGATTAGCGCTTCCCCAACTATCTAGCTACATTCATTTGCATATGAACTACTGGCCTCAGATCAACACTGAATTAAATTGTCAATTTTTTATGTTAGTTTTTTTGTGTCTAATTTTAAAAATGAAAAAACATGTACATAATATAATGAATAAACATGTACACTGTACAGCTGTAGGCTTTTGTGGTCATACCTTGTAGAATATAGAGCTTTGTAAATAGAATCGACATTAGATTCTTGAAACATTTGGGGCTGTAGTTCTGTTTCGTTGAGATGGGAGTGGTGGTGTTGGTTTGTGGGCTATAACTGTAGATGGAGAAGCGAGGTGGTTGGTCTGCGGACGAGGCTGCCGTTCCAATTTGTCAACGGGAGCAATGGGTTGGCCATGTGCTACCACATATCCATGAAAGCTCAGGCTTACGGATTTACATTTACAGAATTTAACAGACACTTTAATCCACAGTGAATTCCACTCCCTAACTACAGGGGGCAGTCTCCCTGGAGCAACTTGGGGTTAAGGGTCTTGCTCAGGAACACAGTGGTGATATTTTGAAGGTAGGATTTGAACCCAAATGCATTAATGCGATAACGCGTTGACGTGCCCAACCCTAATTATAAAATTTTGACACTATTCTTAAAACATTCAGGGCTGTAGCCCTGGATCCGCAAGCCTAAACATGCTCTTATTTGTAAACAGTTGGACAGTTTGATAGCAGTAATAATTTAGACTAGCCCAGTAAATTACAACCAGCTAAACCTTTCTGTAAAAAAATCTTCATTTTTAAGATTTTTATTTGTCTTATCATTTGATTAGATTATATATATATATATTTTTACTGCGTGCAAATTTACAGGTAGCTGGCAGCCTGAAGATAACTTAACTGAAAAGGTTCTAACCCCAGACTGCTTCAGACTGGTCATATTCCATCGTTGTTGTAACAACATTTCTGAAAGAGTCACTTTAAAAGAGAGGGAGGTAAACACTCTGAACCTGGAAAGCATGTAACTAAATTATATTCCATTTTTATTGGTCCATTCTTCATGAAACATACCAGAACGTAAAAACTGACGGGCATTTTCGAACAGAGTAAAGAGAAATGGAAAAAGTGAGGGAACGTATGAGATTGGGAGTTTCTGATAACAGCTGTGGAAAATGCAGGTCTTCGCTTTTTTAAAAATCAAGTTGAGTATTTCCCTGCCAAGCACTTGAGAGAGCTGCTTTTATCCCAATGGCTGAAGGACAGGAATGCACTTATATGGCAATAATAAGACGAGAAGGAAGAGTCAGGGATTTGAGACCATGTATAGAAAAGAACCTTTTTTTTTATCTCTCTCTCTTTCTCTCACTCACTTAGCAATTAGCTACAATATGTACAGTAAGACGTGATGTTGGCTCAACGGCATGAGGCCTGTGAGCCTGTTTGTACCTCTCTGTCAGTTAAATATGTTTCACCTCTCAGGTCAGGATCATCTGTAAGCTGCAGCCAGTGCCAGGGTGTGCAGTGTTTTTCTCTGTAATGCTTCACCACAGACAGCCATTAGCGTGCGATGAAAAAGCTAAAGTAACCCCAGGCCTGGTTGAGGCAGCCATATTTTAACTCAAAGCAAGGCCAGATGCCCTTTTCTTGACTCTGTATAGCCCATCCGACTACTTTAAAACCATACACACTATTGACCTCTCACCTTTCACATAATCAGCTTTGTGCCTACCTGTTCAGTGCCACCCAGTTTGATGGGAATAAAAACAAAAACATGAACAAAATGAACTGCAAACGTAACTACACATATTCATGTGCTTCAGATGTATCCATCATTTCCTATACTTGTTAATTAGTTTAGGTAACAATATGTCATTTTATTCCTGCATAAATGATGCACACATTTAATTGAAGTAAATTCAATGCATACTGAATTGTATGTAGTTAAATAGAAACATTATCTCTTCTGGTTAATTGTATCAAAGTAGATGTTCAATCTTTATTTTTTTTGGTTTTTCAGAACTGATGCTATATTGTGACTCGTGTGCGTGACATTTTCTAATTCAGAATAAGAAAACTAACTTGAGAATTGTTTAACTTACAGATATGATGCATACCATAAATGATTGATCACACTGAGATCTTGAGGCTTTGGAGACCACGTCAACACACTGAACTTTTTGTCATGTTCCTCAAACCAGTCCTGAACATTATTTGTAGTGTTGCATTATCTATTGAGATTCACCTCGGGCATATCTGTTGAGCGCCTGTTCACCCTTGGATGAACTGTGTGTGAAGAGAGAAAAAAAAATCAAACTCCTGTTTTTGTTTCTTTTTGCACATCAGCTTATTCCTCATTATTCTTCAATATATGGAACTTCCCCGGTTTGTGTTGGTGCTCAAGGTGTCAGACGTCATGCTGAGCTTAGTGTGGTGTTTTTGTGTCATGTAGAAGTTATTGTAATTTTAAAACCATGTAATAGTAATAACCTTTACTGGGGTTTTAAAAATCGTGTCACATGCAGATACCCATGCAGAACAAAAATGAAGAATTTTCTTTTATTTTAGATTTTATAAACAAACAGAAAAAACACAAGATCTTTGAACCCGGGAACTTTCAGGATAGTCTCCTCCCACAAGTGGGTGGGGAAAACCTGGAGAGGGAGGGGTTTCAGAGAGCGGCTGAGAGAAAGAGCAGCAAACAGCGAGAGTGTAGGAGAACAAACACCGGTTCTAGACTGATTTACAGTGTTTATATTTACTGAAATCACATTTTACTGATACACTCTGACTTCTAAGGGCTGAAAAGCATCCTTATTTTTTTAAAGGCTTCAGTTTTTGGAGTATTGTGGTTCCAAGACTAGCTTTTGCTAACCAACCACTCGTAATAAACTTGCCATAAAGGGTTATTTGGACTGAAAAACGTCTTGGAGTTCCCTAAACAATTTTCAGCACCTTCAAAAATTAGTTTTGCTAATTAGTTGAGAAGGACCTTTAACTACATTCCGGTTACTGTACCATTTTTTGCTAGAACCACAAGTCAAAACCTTGAACCTAGTCAGCAGCCCAGAACAGCAATAAAGTGCTGCTTCTACCAATATCCTCTGCTGGAAGGAATCAATGAGTCCATTTGATTTGTGTCCAGTGCACGAATAAGGAAAGGTGCGCAAAGGGACAGCAGCTGGCATACACTGTGTAAGCCATCCATAGAGAGAACACTTCCCACTTCTACTAATGGCTCTTTTTTTTCTGCCTAAAGATGAACTAGAACCTGCTTGGAGAGGGGGTGGCAATAGCTATTTGGCGGCAGCTCATGTGTGTTTGTTTATGTAACTGAAAGGAGAAGCTTGCTGTGTAATTTATACAAATGCATATGGTTTGGACTGTGTTCTTCACTTGATATTGTATAAATGGGTGGCACATCTTCGCTTTACACTTATACTATAGTGTATTGTCTATTTTTTTAAAACTCACTTCACTCTGTTTTTTTTTTTTTTTTCTCTCACCCTATATACTGTATGTTGTATGTCTTTTATCAAACCATTTATGCTCTGTGGAGCTTTGGACACAAGCATTTCATTGTACCTGTGTACCAGCGACATGTAATGTGACAATAAAAATAGATTTCATTTGATTTGTTTTCATCTGATTCGATTTGGAAGGTAAAAGACATAAAAAGGTAGAAACCAGAACAACTGTTATAAACAAAGGAACAAACTAGGAAACTAGAGTACTGCAGGAAGCACTGAAGACCATGTACCATGGCACAAACCCACAATGAATCACAAAGGCACCAAATGAAACAGATGATATAAAAGGCAACAAGGCAACTGGGACAAATGATACATGGGAGGAATAACTAGATAAGGGACTTGACAAGAAGGAGGAGCAGTGCACAAAGACGAAGACACGCTCCAGGTAAAGTAGACTGGAGAAAGACAAGAAGGTGAATTAGTGTGGAGAAAGGACATGAACAAACACAAGCACATGGCTAGGAGAAACAAGCACATGACTAGGGAAAAAAACCAAGACCAAGTGACAAGGCAGGCATGTTACAGTCTGGCTTGATTTCCTGCCCTAGCCACGTACTTTTGTTTGTTTATGTTCTTTCTCCACACTTTTCCTCTTATTCACCTTCTTGTCTTTCTCCAGTCTACTTTACCTGGAGTGTGCCTTTGTTTTGGTGCACTGCTCCTCCTTCTTCTAGTTCCTCCCACCTTCAAGAAACATCATCAGGAAAGAGATTTCTTACTCTTTAAATGGGGAAAATCTCATTCTGGACTCCTGCAAGAAATGAAAGTATGCATTAACACCACATGCATCATCTGTGCCATTTTTCCACTTTGCCAGAGCGTCCCTTTAACGTATCACTTTACGCATGCCATGGTGTACAGCTTTTTGGACCTCGGGCACACACAGTCCGAATGAACCAGATTAAGTTGAACTTTGTTAAACATGTTTGCGCTATACATAAAATCTCAGTACATTAAAGTCAGAAATCCAGACCAATTTGATAGCTGTTGTTTGTTATGTTGGCTCTACAATTACAATGTCTGGTTAATAATTATGGGCTGTGTAAGCTATTTTTTAGAGCCAATTACTCATTTACAAACAGTAAAAATGAGTGTGTGTGTGTGTGTGTGTGTGTGTGTGTGAGTCCTTATCAATAGAAACATAGCTGCTGGGTCTAATAGCTTTCTGAATGTACTATTTAATCATAAAGGGCTCCTTTATGGCATAAAATGTTCTTATCAATACAAACTTAGTTGCTTTCTAATAGCTTTCTCAACCTACAATTTAATCACATTAGGTCTCACACAGTCTCTGTTAATGAACAAAAACATCTTTCAATTTTGTTCTAATCTGTTGAGGAACGTTATGTTGGGGTTGGAATGCAAGCACTGATTTCATTGCACTGCTTCACATACACAAAACAGAATTCTGTTAAGCTTTACAGAGGGTGTGAAAAGGCAAGGCCCAGCAGTTCATTAGGGTTTTTGCCAGAGCATCTCTCTCTCTCTCTCTCTGTCTCTCTGTCTCTCTCTCTGTCTCTCTCTCTCTCTGTCTCTCTCTCTCTCTCTCTTTCTCCTACATTGGAGGGAAACCATTTTGTATGGATTATTACGCTGCTGGAGGAAGGAAGAGCAACTCGAGTGTGAGGCTTTTTTAATTAATAATTGCTCCTGTACCACTTCTGAAGGACTCGCCCCAGCCCGTGTGCCCAGGCTTGCCCTAATAAGTGCTCTTTAAAGTCTCGACTACAGCAGGCCCTGCTCACGCCATTTAAGCTCAACATGCTTTTAGCATTTGCGCCAAGCTGCGTCACACGTTCGGGCTCTCGCGCGGGAGCCTGCCCTGCACTTAGCTGACGCTTGCTGCAACCAAACAGTACCAGAATTTACACGCTCAAGTTAATACTTTTTATTGTCGTGGAGAGCTGTCACGTGGCCAGACAGGACGTGGTGCCATTTTCAAAGCAGCCCTTAAAAGTAAATGCTGGCGATAACAAAGGCACAGTGTAGAGCAATACAATTTGTTTTCCCAACAGTTATCTTACATTAATGCAGGCTCTATTTGGGAAAATCTCTGATTTTGCTTGTTGTTGAGCTTAGCTTGTCTCTTTCTCAGGCAGAATGTTAAACTGTCAACTTCATCAGGTCTTCGTTAGCATGCTGCTACCATTCAAACACCAGATCTGGCCAAATTATGAGCCTGCGTCAATGTATGATGTAGTTATATTTAGTTTATAACTGTTTATTTATAATTTATAAACTGTATACAACCTAATTAACAAACTAATTACTTTAGAGCATTTAAAAGTGTAGTCTCATTGTAAAGTGGTAACGTTTTAAATAATAAAGACTGAGTGACATGAAAAAAATACTACAAAGCAAATTTTTATATTGTGGTCTTGTTCGTTGTTCAGTTAAGCCCAAATGAGGTGCTTCTGAGTATTTAACCCTTTGAACTCTGGGCCATTTATGAGCGTTCTTGCATCCCTTTATTTATTGGGTTCTAACATTTTATCCATAAGCTAGCCATTCATGCCTTATGTTGTTTTTTTTTGTTTTTTCAGAAGACCCAGGGCTACGTATTCATGTAATTATTTGATATGAAACTAACAAGTAAAATTTTGATATTATCATTTTTATAAACAAATTCCAGTTTTTGCCTAGTGAAATTTAATTTTTATTTCTACAAGACAATGTTTTCCAGTAGAGGTTTAACTTTAGAAATGTGTGGGGTAAAGGTCCATTGCCACTGTTATATAATTTTTTTTAAACTGGGACATTCTATGGCTTATTACAGTATAAAAATATGTGCTTATTTCCAGACAGAATTTGAATTTGACCTTCCTTGGTATCATTATCACTGCTGAAGAGGTTGATCAGATGACCTCTAGAATGCAGTCAAACATATTTCCCCCATCAGTTACAAACATATAACACAACACCATTAAAAAAGATAATAATATAGCAACAGAATAAAAATAAATATATATTTGTTATGTAGAAAGACAGTGGGAAAAATTATGACAAAGTATGATGAATTTGTTACACTGACTCCAGCGACAAGTGTGTGGACGATCTCGGAAGTGTGTAATATGGATGTTTTATGGTATTTCAGCATTATGTTTTTTGTGGGAAACCTTTGTCAATTTACTCTCTTTTGTGCGCATGATTACTCTGGAATCATTTATTGCACAAACACGAGACTTAGATGATCATATAGGGTAAGTCTTCTAGATTTCAGTGATATGTGTATCATTCATGTGTGTTACTCCTGTCGTGAGTTATGAGTCTGAAACTGAAGATTACAAAAATTAACGCAAAATGCGTTCATGGAGTTCAAAAGTTAATTTAGATCTACTCATTACAATCCGAATAAATCCATAACCTGATGTCTGTTTAGTGAAAGTCACTGATAATTTCATTGTTTGTTAGAAGACACAATACACACTTTTTCTAAACAAGTGAAATCCAGGCAGAAATCTTATTAGTGCTTAATTGGAAGAATTAAATTTCTGTTTGTTCTAAATAATGTTCATAATTGTTATTACCTTAGAGCTAATAAGAGTTTATTAAGTCACTCACACTCATGCTCTAAAGCAAAGCACATTAAATTAGCATCATAGCAATAAACAAAAAACTCAAGTTGCATTTTAATGGTCTCACAGTTTCAGGGAGGTTTCACTGCCTTCTGGTAGCCAAAATCATGTCAGAGGCCAATAAATTTTAACACATTTTGAGATCCAAATGAGCATAGAATTGATCTCTTTTATGGAAGAGATTTCAGTCATTTCTGCCATCAAAATATTTTGAATTGACAATGAACTTGTAATGAGTTTTTTTCAGCCTCTAATTAGTGAAGTATTAGTGACTTATTAAACCAGATCATTTAGCACTACTTACTTACCATACTTACTGTACAGGTGTTTATTTTATTTGTGAAGGTACAAACAATGTAAATGTACCCTCAAAGGTACAGTTTGGTTCTTTAGGACCAAATGTCTGTCTTAAAAAAAATGAATTAGAATGTTTTCATTACTTTATTTTAATAAAAGAGCTGCAGTCAAGGCAGGGTTTGTGGAGTCAGAGCAGATCCATGAGTGCAATGCAATGATAAATTATATTAATTATGTTCCCTAAAAAAGGTATTAAAGACCCTTGATGGTATCACGCCAGTGACAGTTCAGTACCCACAGTGTAACACCTGCAGGAATCAAATTTACACTTATATGATGTGAAAAGAGATGATTACTTCTTGCTCAGTAATGTGCATAGCAAAATCTTAACAAAGGGTTTATGTATGAATGTATTATTACAGATCATAACAAATAAATCTCAATGCAAAACTAGAAAAATGCAAACACTTTATGAGCAAAAAAGGGTTTTAAAAATCTATTTCCATCATGGTTTCAAACAGGGGATTTTCGGATTCAGTGTCCAGCGTCTTACCCCTGAACCAGTTAACTTGCCAGCTCTTACCAAGCCATTTATGGTTAAAGACGGCTGAATACGTAGACTTTTCTTAAATAACTGACCTGAGCTTTAGTATCTTGAAGTCTGTTTATGAGTGTGCTATGTGGTTAGCTTTCCCTTTTTGGCTGCCTTACATCACAGACTCTCTCTCCGACATACATTTTGAAGGTGACTCGACCATCGGCTTTCTCCACTTACATTACAGAGCTGACTCAATCACAAAAATAGATTTTTTAAATGGCCTCTGAATACACAATCACTGCGTTGGAGATTAACAGATGTTTTGACTTTAGAATTTTGCCAAAACTCAATACATTAAGCTCCCACCATAAGGGCAAACATCTGTGGATACTTGCTCAGGACACATCTATGAGTTTGTTAGACATGCTATTCCAACACCATGGACATTAAAATAGCATTCAGAATCAGAATCAAAATAAGAAAACTTTATTGATTCCAGAGGAAATTACTTATGTTACAACTGCACAGACACACAGAGATGCAGAGACAGGAACAATATAAAATATAAAGTCCAATAAAAACTCAATATGAAATACACTATGGTATATATACAAATGCTGGGTATAGATACTATACTTAAAATGTTGCCCATGCAATGCAATGATCAATTATATTAAACTGTTAAGTGAATTACTAATAACACAAATCGTGATTAGGAATCTGTTCCTAACTGTTCCATAATAGAGATCAGTAGTAGACCAGAAATGTTGACATAAGTAGTGATATTCACATGGAAAGATAATTAGTTATTGCACATAATGATAATATTTTAGCACTTGATAAGAAAAGTGCACAATACTGTTCATGGCATACTTTTGCACATAATAATAAAATAATAATGCACATAAAGATAATGATTTGAACCTGATAAGAAATTACAGGACAACAAAACAGCACCAGGATATTGCACAGATTATTGTGTGGATGTGTGACAGAGGGAGGAGCTGCAGAGTCTGCAGAGGATTTTCTGTGCACAACAAACTAGCATCAGGTTATATGTTGACTCCCTTTACAGCTGTAACCACCTCCACTCTTCTTGGAAGGCTTTCCAGATAATTTTCTGTTTCTGTGGGAAACAGTGCACATTCAGTCAAAAGAGCTTTTGTATAACTTTGAGTGAGAAGGCCTGGCTCACAATTAACATTCCGCTTCATTCCAAAAGTGTTGTGTTGGGTTGAGTGACACAATCATACTGGAACAGGAAAATGCCTTCCTCAAACAGTTGGCACAAAATTGGGAGCATATAATATTCTAAAATGTACTGTTGGCACTATGCATTCCGGTAGGTAGCATTTACCTGGCGTCCTCCAAGCCCATCAGAGTGCCAGATAGTAAAACATGATTCATCACTCCAAAGAACACATTTCCACTGCTTCAGAGTCCAGTGGCAATGTGCTTCACACCACTCCACTCCAGCTGACGCTTGGCACTGCGCATACCGATACTAGGCTTGGCCAGAAAACACATTTCAAGAAGCTCCCGGCACGGATGTTGTGCTGATGTTGCTTCCAGGGGCAGTTTAGAATTCTGCAGTGAGTGATAAAGCACCCTGCGGTCCCATTACATGTGTGCTTTGTCCCTGTGGATGAGCTTTTCATAATAAAAGCCTGTACATTTAACAGAGGCAGAACTTGCCAGGCAGAAATTTTATGAACTGACATGTTTCAGAAATGGCATTCAATTACAGTGCCAGGTTTAACCATTAGAATCCATGCCGGCAGTGCAACAAATGGTAAATCGTCATCATACAGCCAAACAGCTCCTTGTATAGTAGTGCCCCCAGTTTGTGTTGATGCTCGAGATGTCAGACGTCATGCTTTGTTTGGTGTTCCTATTGTTATTGCCATTTAAAATACATGTAATAATAATAACCACTACATGTTTTTTTTTTTAATGGCATCACACACAAATGAACATAAAGAACAAAAATGCCCAAATTTCTTTTATTTTAGGTCGTAGAAACAAATGGAAAAATACAAGATCTTTGAACTCGGGAAAAGCTTCAATATAGTCTCCGTCCACAAGTGGGTGGGGAAAACCCGCAGAGGGAGGGGCTCCGGAGAGCGGCCGAGCAGCAGTGCGCCGAGCGAGAGAGCAGCAAGCGGCGAGCGTGTAGGACAACAAACACCGGTTCTAGACTGTTTTACACCATTTGTATTTGTTGAAATCAGATTTTAATAATTCGATCTGAGGTCTAAAGGTTAAAACCAGTGAACTTTTACTCTGTCTCCTAAATGAGGGCAGGCGCGTAGGCAGACTTCTATGCTTTAATTCTTTTATCTATAATAACAAAAATCTAAACAAACAGGCACGAGGACCTAACTGAACACAAAACGAGAACTCAGGAGACTGGAAAAGAAACACACATCAAGCATGACGGTGGACCGACAACCCAAACTAAATACAAACCCCCCAGCTCAAATAACCAATCAACATAAATTTCTCATTCGCTGAGCACACCGGTCAGCTGAAACACATTCTGTAAACAAATCTAAGACCGGAGTACTCAGCCTTCATAATAAAAGACCCCAAAACAAAACAAACAAAAGAACAGAAAAAAGCTGGCCTCTAGCGGCCGCTGACAGGACATGACATTACTGTGGTTCAGACTGGGTCTGATTAACAAATATTTTTTGCAAGCTAAGTGGGATGGGATAGCTCTCATAGCAGGTTGGGTCATTAAAAAAAAAAAGAAAAAACATGACTTGTACATCAATAATGGCTAGGCCACAGTCTAGGCAGTCAAAAGTTATAAATCATAATTATTTTATTGCAATACATCTTTAAACATCATAAGAGAATTGTATTGTGACTCAAGTATGGTCATAACATTGTGCTGTGGGGCTTCTAGTGATTCCCACCCATACAGTTAGGACCAGTCACAGTGAGAGGGTGAAGTCTTGCTCACAGTCAGTCTGGAGGGCAGTGTAATGCTAAAATATATACAGGAAGAATGGTATGAATTCTTGCAGAGCTGCATCCCTCACCACCATGTCTTGTTAGAAGCCTTTGCAGTGCAAGCAAAGCGAATTATTAGTGAATTATTCATAACTACAGCGCATCCAGAGTGTCACCAGGTTAGGCACAGCTGTAATGTTCTGTCTCCCTCCTCCACCATAAGCCTAATTATAGCCGGGAAGCGCTGGTGTCTCTGTTACCCCCCAGGCCATGAGGGTGGAAGGAAAGGACTTGGAGCTTCTTTGCAGTCGCACTTTCACTACAGAGCAGACTTGAGAATGTCTTTCACACTCTCGGCTCTGGAGCTGACACCATGGCAAAGCGTCTGTTACAGCAAGAGGTGTTCTGAAACGGGTTCCACATCCGGAAGCCTGCTGATTCATTCATGACCAAAAGTGGGCTGTTTGCAAGAGGAATGTTCTCTCTTATAAATGAAGGTGTCAAAAAATTCCACTGGGGTGAAGGCATAAGAAGCACTTTGGGATCCCTAACGTACAGTTCAGTGGACAGTTCTTTAAAGACTTATTCTCATAGGTGACATAACTATGAAGAACCTTTTTTAAACTTAAACTACATTCAACATAACGTAAAGCTTCTATAATACATGAAAACGCTTTACTAAGGCTGTAGATCCAAGGCAAGAAACTAAATTAAATGAAACCTCTACATCTTGTGAAAAACCTCCACTTTGGTCCTGGAGGGTAATTGTTCAGCAGAGATTAATGATTTCTCTGCTCACACCTGATTCAACTCATGTAAATTGACCCTGAAACCTGTCAATCTATGCTGGACACCAGACCCTCACAGGACTCGAGTTTTCCATTACAGGTTTAAAGCAACAAAACTTTATGGGTATCAGGAAATGATTAAAGTTTCTGTTCTCCTTCAATTAACATCAGTAAGTCTTCCTTCTGCAGATAAACAAAAGGCTTGCATTATGGTCTCAAACCAGTATACAAGAAGAGGGCTGGATGTAAACCAAACGATGCAGCAGTGTGTGTATGTATGTATGTATGTGTGTGTGTGTATGTATTAGTGAAATTCAGTATTTTTGCATAAATCATGTCATTAAGTTTATTACAATATTATTTACTTTATTCTGGGCTTAATTCTTCCAGCTACATATAATGGAACACACAGGCGATGCATTTAGCTCCCTCACCAGCTCATAAACGTGCTGCGGGCTGCTCTTTGGCCATGGGAACCCCATGCTTTCAAGAGCCATTCTTAAAATTTGGCATGTTATTCTGAAGGACCTCCATATAACATAAAAGTTCTGTACCAATTAATTTATACTCCAAGAACCATTGAAGAATTTTGATTTTCAAGAGTAGAGGGTCAATGCTTGTTTATAAATGCAGTCCCTGGTCTTCTGCACTTGTTTCTATTTATGTCTGTGAATGTTGCTTATTTGCTGACATTATAGTCAATATCTTTGGTGAGGTCAATTACTATATAATGCTGCATCCATGAAAAATACATGACTAAAATGATTTTCTGCAAACAAGGACTGTGGAAACCATATTTATGGCCATGGCTGAAGCTCTTAACATCAAGCTTCTCAGGAAGCACCGATGGGAAGCTTCTACCATTTGTGCCGCTATTCACACTTGGAAAAAAAAAGGCAGGAGGGGATGAAAAGAAGTATTAAAACCATAGGAACATTAGAGGCTACAGTATTCCACTTAATAACTTGACTTAGTTCTGTAATTGAATTTTATCTGTTAACGTTGCAGCGGCGCGCTTCATGCTAGCACGAGAGAAAGACCGCTGTTGGCATGCGTGTAATTGGTTGAGTTGGTTAATGTTCAAGAGCGCTGCTGGCTGAAAGCTTAATGCCAGCTGCAGGAGGTAATTTTAAAGCTACGGGGCGGCGCATGATCAACAGCAATCAAATGCCAATTAAATTTCACTGCCTTGTGCTCGGCTTGGCTAACGGGGACGTCTTAGCACAGCAAAACTTGTTTATCAATCAACTTTGCAACAACTGAATCCTTCTCTAAGAAATGAACTATTTCACAGAAAGCTAAAAGAAGATGCCCAATAATGTTAAACACTGAGGTGGAGGTGTAATTGCTAGTCATTGACTGGAGGCATCCAATAAAGAGGTCCTGGCATAGTCCATGAACGCTGGAATTATATCTAATTGTAAGAAAAAGTTTCCACCAACACTAGTCATTTGAAATAGTTCAGAATGGCTTTAGTCATCCATCAGTGAGCTAATTCTGCAGCCCTCCCTTCCCCTGCGCTGAGATCTAATTAGTCCGAGATTAGAGAAATATTAAGTTAGCGCCAATCAAATGATCCAGTGTAACTGGTTTCCTTGAACTATTTGAGTAAATTCAATTTCTCTGGGCTTCACTGGGCGCTTCACACTCCCTTATATTAGATTCTGAAATGTTTTCCAGTATTATACATAAAAACTAAGATTCAGAATGTCAGTAGAATCCATTGACTCTTACAACTCTAAAATCTGATTTCAACAAATATAAACGGTGTAAAACAGTCTAGAACTGGTGTTTGTTCTCCTACACACTCACTGTTTGCTGCTCTTTCACTCGGCCGCTCTCTGGAGCCCCTCCCCTCTGTGGGTTTTCTCCACCCACTCGTGGGCGGAGACTATCCTGAATGTTTTTTATGGTCATTTGCGTGTCACTGCATTTTTCAAGCCCCAGTAGTGGTTATCAGTATTATTACATAATTTTAAAATTACAGTAACTTTAGTTCTATGTGACAAAAGGAACACCAAACAAAGCCCAGCATGACGTCTGACACCTCGAGCATCAACACAAACCAGGGGAACTTCCATATAAGGAGTTGTTTTGCCGTATGACTATAATTTATCACTGCCGGCATGTATACATGGTCAGGGAAACATCTTGATAAGGCGCATGGTAAACACTCACGTTTCACGTTGTTATTCGTTGAACGTTTTTCTTGTGCAATTCTCCTGTTCCAGTGTTTCATGAAAAATTCAGCTATCATTTGAATGAAGTTCTTAAATTCTCAACATTGTCTGCTTCAGTCCACTGTTGCTCCTGCCGTCCCCCAAGCAGGACCGCCCCCTGTTCCATGAACTAAGAGAAAGTTCATGAGCTCCAGGAGACCTTGATTAATGCTGCATACTCATGTTTTTGTAAGCTTTCACAGGCCAACCTTATTTTTCTTCAGGCAAAGTGGTTAGAAAAGGAGAGAGACTAGAGACAGAAGAACCCAGTGTAGAGCAACAAAACACTTCATCCCATTCTACTGAAAGAACCACAAAGCACCATGTACTGTATGGCAGCTCTGGATACACTACGAAACACATTCTACTTAATATGTGCTTAACCCTACCTTAATTTACCCCTGAAAATACACCAAAGCCCTGAATTTGAATTAAGTAGCCGTTAATTTGTGAACCGCCTGCATAATTTTATCTTAAAATTAGATTTAAGGCATGATTGTGAAACCCCTTAATCTTAAATTTAAGGCATTAATTCAGGAGGTTCTGTTATTTAAGGGGCACATTTGAAAAAGCAAGGGCAAAATTCAGTAGTTTTACCCCTTAATCAGCCTTAGTCTGTGCACTTTTCCCCTTAATTTTCCTTAATTTTCCTTAATGTTCTTTGAGGGTAATTTTAAGGGGTAAAATTAAGGTGTTTGGTTTTGTACTGATAAGAGCACTGGCCAAACGCTGTAAATGCAAATGTACATGAATGAATTACAACCTTAAACTGAACTGAAATTTGCATTTCTCAAAGATGTAGTCAATAATCTAAGACATGTTTTAGAGGCCATGTGAAGTCAGTAGCTGCCCAAAATGTTTATCTAAAAATCACCAAAACTTCTCTAAACCTGCTCAAACAGCATCTAGCACTTTGTTAAGGCTGGTGCAGACTTGTTGATGTGGTTTAGGGCATCAAGGACACAAGCTGGAATGGAAAAAAAATGAAGCAAGTAAAGCTACATTGAAAAATACTATTAAAAAATGTAAGCACAACAGTTTGTACTCAGTGTTTCACACATAGCACTGCACTAAATCCAATAAATGACATGCAGTTGATAATTCAGTTGGTCAGTGTTCTATACAAAATCGATTACAAAACATTCTGAAAGTGTATTGAGACAATTTCTGATACAATATATCAGCTCTATTTGAGTGACAGTTAATTTCTAGTGTTTGTCAGTTAGGTTAGCACGTAGCTCTAGTGCTTCTGAAGCTGCTTAATCCACGGCTGATTCAGCTTGTCTAAATTCTGCCATACCGTCTTCCTCCACCACTGAGAATTAAAACACTTAGTAAAGAGGGACTTAAGAGGTTTAGTTTAAAGGCTGTATTTCATTTCATTTAATGAATAAGCATTTAAATAGTATTAAAATGTAAAATATAGCTGTATTATGGATATAAACTTATTGAAATGTGGTATTTTACCCCATTTCTGTATTCCTAGGACTTGTATTCCATAAGATCTTCTCTGCTCTCACAGAGACATGGTCTAAGCAAGTCCCTCATCGCCGTTATAATGACGAGTAAAATGTTAAATCAATTTTAGAGATTGCACAAGTAATGGCATTCCACTTATTGGCCCTCAGGCTGAACCCTGTCAGTTCAGGGTGTGTGTGTGTGCGTGTGTGAGTGCGAGTGCGAGTGCTTGTGTATATGTATGTGCGTCCACTGGCGGCATGACTGAAGACTTGTAGATGGGACCAGCTGTGAGTCTGTCAGCTCTGTGACACATCAGGCCTCTCTCCTATTCATTAGTGGCCCATCCCAAGGACAATGAGGAAAACAGATCTGACCGCCAAGTACCTGCAGCACTGGGCTTGGCCAGTACTGGAGCCTCGCTATCAAACGCCTCGCAGAACGCATTTCAATCTTACAGTAATACAAGGGACTGCCGAAATGATGAAGGATGAGACACTCGTGCACCAGCTAGGTATTTCAGAAAAGTGGATAGGATAGCAGTTTTACAGACAGATTCTTGGTGCCTCTGGCTGTAAAGAGGCCACTTCACTTGGAGCGAAGAGCAAAAATGCAGTCTTAAGGATGGAGAGCGCTGTAACAGAAACATATTTTCCAGCCAAGGTGCATTACCCCCTTTTAAGACTTTAGTGTGAATCTGAGTATCTAAAACCTTACACTCTATTCTAGTCTCTGTTTCTTCTTCTGAAGTAGCTCCACACTTTTAGAAATGGAGGAACATTTAGGAACATTTATTTTCAGTGAAAGAGCTCTTTGGAGCAATGCCACCGAAGAACTACCTTTGGTTTCCTAACCTTACAGATGATAAGTCATTGACTCATACATACTTAAGAAGCCAGCAGGGTTACCTACTGAAAGGTTATTATGGGAACCAAAAGTGGCTCTTTTGTGGCATTGCTCTTTGACTTTTATATTGTTCTTGTCTTTGTGTGATTGCACTGTCGCAGCACATGCAATTTCCTCTGTAACCAATAAAGTTGTCTGATTCTTGTTCTGATAAAAAGCAATCATCATCTTGTACCTAATAGTTCTTTGCATGAATGTATGGCTGTAGGAAAAAAACAAATTGGAATAGAACCCAAAGCATTATGTGTAAGGTCTTGACACTTTACACAATGTTTTTCATATTCTTCTCAAGCATCTTATTTGCAGAAATACACTATGAGGACAAAAGTAGTGGGACCATAACACTAACCATTACTTTAATGACACTACATTCAAATACACTTTAACATGGAGTTGGCCCTCCTTTGCAGCCATAACAGCTTCCACTCCTCTTGGATGGCTTTCCACAAGATTTTGGAGTTTTTGTGGGAATTTGGGTCCATTCATTCTGTAGCACATTCAAACACTGGTCTTGGATGGTCAGACATTGATGTTGGACAAGAAGGTCTGACTCACCATTCCAGTTCATCCCAAAGGTGTTGGATGGGGTTGAGGTCAGGACTCTGTACAGGCCAGTCAAGTTCTTATGCATTTAACTCATCCGGCCATGTCTTTATGGAGCTCGCTTTGTGCACTGGGACACAGTCAGGCTGGAATCAAAAAGCTTCTTCCCCAAACTGTGTCCACAAAGTTGGAAGCATGGCGTTGTCAAAAATGTCTTGGTCTGCTGAAGGATTATGCCCTTAATTGGAAGTAAGGGGCCTAGCCCAAACCCTCAAAAATAGGTATGTCCCAATACTTTTGTCCATATAATGTATTTCTTTAAATAACCATCCACTTAAAATACCAGTGAACCAAAAGTGGTTTTTCAGTGGCATCACACCAAAAACCCTTTGGGGCGCCTTTAATTGTCTCCTTAGAAGAACAAACAGAGACCCAAGAAGTGCTGCATCTGTGTTCATGAAGGAACGATCTGCAGGAGATTAAGCGTTTGTGATTTATGTAACTGGTGATAGACTCAGAAAATGGGCTCTTTGGAGTGATGACACAGAAGATCCACTTTTGGTTCAGTGAATGGTTCTTTAAAGCATGACAATTATAATAATAGCCTGCCAGAGTCATCCACTGAAAAGTTATTTAGGAAACCAAAGACGGTTCTTCTGTGCCATCGTTTTTAAGCCGTTTTTAGTTTTATACATACGATTCTAGGAGACACCATATAAAGGTCTAGAATATTTATCATTATGTTGAAGGTCAACATTCTTCACATTCTTCAAAAGCATTTCATTTGCAGAAATGTTCATTCTTGTTAGGTCACCAGAATCAGTGCTTCTTCAGCACCACTCCAAAGAACCCTTTTTGGCAGCTTTATTTTTGAGATCTCAAACGATCTCTCAAGAAGAACAAACTGAGACCCTAGCAGCCATCTCCTGCAGCAGTCAATGCCTGTGCTTGTGAGGGATTGGCCAGAAGGAGATGTGTGATTGTGATTTACGCAACTGGAGCTAGATCCCCCCCTCACAAGCTGAGGAAAACAGATGATATTAGCCTGAGGGCGTTCGATAACTAATTTGGCCTGGGAACGCTAATGCTGAATATGATATATCAATCAGAAGAGGATTAGATTTGCTGATATGTAGTGTGACTCTGATGCTGTGCTCCACTCGGTCCATCAAACTGAGCCAGCAGCCAGCACTCACAGACTCCACAGGAAAATAACTGCACAAAGATGCTAATCCAGTGCTAGCCAGGCTGATCAGCACCGTATCAATCCGAAAGACCCCCACAGCTGGTATTTGAAGCCAGACTGTATCAAGACGTCACCAAGCGAGCGTTAATTATCATACACAGAGGGACTGTGGAACTAGCCGTGCATTCACTCATGCTAACTGTCTCTAATGCCACTAGCATCCGAAAAATGATGCATAATCCACACCGATTAAAGTCTATGATGAGCAAACCTCACAGTGCACTCAGGCTTGGAGCTTGGGTCAGACAAGCAGAAGAAAACATGGACTGAGTGAAAATAAAATCATTCATACACTACGAGTCAAAAGTTTTGACACACCTGTCTATAGAGGGGTTTTCCTTATTTTCACCATTTCCACATACACAAGAGTACATACATCAGTACAATACAACATGTAATTATGCAGAGATCAAAAAAGTGTTGGGTAAATCAAAACAACATTTTAAATTATTTAGGAAGGTAGCCCTGCTTTGCTGCACTGCAGCTTTACACACTGTCTCAAACAACTTCAGGAGGAACCACCTGAGAACCCATATCATGGAAACCTTGAGTTCAACTATAGTCTGTAATATATAGTCTGTTTGGAATTCACTGTTTCTGTAATATCTCAAAACTAACACATTTACATATATCTGTCCAGAAACAGCAGTTAAGCCCCGCCCATTGACAGAGAAGTTGTAAGGAGCATTTGTTTTTGTTAAAAGCACAAAATTAAGCAGCCAATCAGAACATTTACAAATATCAATCATAAAGGAACAGTAACAATTAACATTCAATTCTAAGGAATAAAAAGAAGTTGGGAAATGATCATGAAAAAAAGAATTCTGATTACTTTGGTACATGACACCCTGAAATGTCATTTGTGGACCTTAAGTGTAAAGTGATTAAAATATAATAAAATCCACACATGGTGAGACCATGGAACCCACTGTTTGAAGGCCATTTAATATAATAGCAATAAAGCAACACTATTCATTTTGAACTGAATTGAATAATTTCCTACAAAGGCATGAACTTCACAATCTGGATTTGTCTAAGAAACTGGTGTTTTGAATTAAAGCTTAAATTTAAGCTTAAAACCTTAATGTAGAACATAAGCTATAGTTGTTGAAATATACATGTATTTATTTACAGTAGTTACCAAATTACAGTGTAATGAATTCTATGTAATTCTGCTACCGGACCACTATGTAATGAATCCATTTATATTCCATTTACATTCCAGTCTGCAATCTTTTTGATGTAAAAAGGTGTCACAAAATTGACAAAAAATGCAATGCATGTTTTTTTTTCTTTCCTCAAAGCAAGCCTATACATGCCAAAATAGCTTTTCATCTTATTGAAATGATAATAAAACATCTCCTCCTTACAAACACAAATGTAGCATCAATTGAATACTAAATCTGCACTTTCAGCAGAAAATCTCAATTTGCTGTAAGAACTGTGTTTAATGGTGTAGACTATAGCAAACCTGAGAGGATTCATTCACTGTGTAGAGGGCTCCTTTGTGGATATGTTTATACAGCCTTGTCTGGATTTTGGTTTAAAGAAAATGTAACAAGAAATCCCTGTGCCTGGCTGTGTATGTTGGCTGCCGTGGCCCTGCTAAACATCGCTGATCTTGCCAGGAGAAATATTGCTAGCATGGGCTGTGCCGCTTGAAGCCTTGAGGATGTTTATTTCAGCAGATGGATGGCAAGCATGCTTTATCTGAGCTAAGCAAAATGGCAAAGGGTCTGGTATTGACTGCAGTTGCCTTGGAGGAAGCGGTGATTGCTGCCCATCAAGCTGACTATATTTCTGACATTCATTCGAGTGTAATTAAATGGCTCCGTCAGCTGCCGCCCATTTTTAAAAGGGGACTGGGTGGCCAAGACTTGACCTCGTACTCGAGTCCTGTGTACGATTTCCAGTGAATTGTGCCTTCCATTCAGCATGTGTAAACACACTCTTAAAAAATAAAGGTTCCTAAATTGTTCTTGGATTGAATGTGCAGACCTTTGCAAATGTCAGTGATCAGCTTAAAGTTTATTTCCAGTCAAAACGTCCATTAAGTCTGATTTCAACAAATATAAACGGTATAAAACAGTCTAAACCCGGTATTTGCTCTCCTGGACGTTGTTTGCTTCTCTTTCACTCGGCGCATCAGCGTTCGGCCGCTCTTCGGACCCCCTCCCTCTGCGGGTCTTCCCCACGCACTTGTGGGCAGAGACTCATGTGACTCAAAATATTTGGGAGTTTGTACTTCACATTTAACTAGGTAGACTGTAAAAGAGTGTTACCTATATATCCAACAGCTATTCAACAGTTACCTATATGTTCAACAAATTATTGAACATATAATACATATAATATCCAATCTATCAGTATTTGAATTTGTGCACCTACTGGCACTTTAACCCTTCCATCCTTCTGATCTTAAACTAGTGACTCTTGCCTCCACCCAACAAAAGCTGCAGACAAAGCTCTCATTATATTCCTCTCCAGAAACACTTTCACACAAGTACCAAGTAAATCACACAGAAGGAGACATGTCTACGGAGATTAAATAGATGATTATTCACTTGAATAAGGAAGAGAAAAAAAACGCAGAATTTTTCCAAAATTGGTGTTTGACAAAAGGATTTACTGTTAGAGAGAAAAAGGGGTCCTAATAATGGTGCAAGACCTGGTAGACCACCAAAGCTGTCATCATCAGATAAACGGCACTTACAGTGTTCACTATTGAGAAGGAAATCAAGCTCAATGAAGACATTTCTGTCCATTCTTCCTTGGTGTGAAGATGACAGAAGACATTGCATCTGAAAGGATCAGTAGCTATTCAAGAGGCTGTTAGTGAGAAAAGTATCACACAAAGAAAAGTGGACATCTGGACATCTGAGATGTGAAGAAGGAAATTATAGACTTGTAATACGTTTACAAAACTGACTTTTTGAGTTATTTACAAGAAGCATAAAATTTCTGCCCAAAATTGGGTGTCAAAGGGAGATCACAGGAAATACTGTTCTGTGTCATTTTCTGTTAACCCTTAGAAGCCTTAGAGAGTATTAGTAAAGTCTGATTTCAGTAAATATAAAGGGTGTAAATCAGTCTAAAACCGGTGTTTGTTCTCCTACACTCTCGCCATTTGCTGCTCTTTCACTCGGCCGATCTCCGGAGCCCCCCCTCTGCGGGTTTCCCCACCCACTTGTGGGTGGAGACTATCCTGAAAGTTCTCCCGGGTTCAGAGATCTTGAGGTTTTTCTGTTTGTTTCTATTCTAAATACAAATAAAAAAAATTGTTCATTTTTGTTCTTTAAGTTCATTTGTGTGCAACATCATTTTTAAAAACCCAGTGGTGGTTATAGTTATTATGTTTTTTTTTAAATTACAGTAACTTCTATTTGAGGAGCTTTTTTGCCGTATGATGTCAATTTACCGTTTGATGTGTTGCCGGCCCAGATCTGTTCTAAGGGTTAAATACCTGCTTTTTTCCTGATGATAAAAAGTAATGAATAACTTCTGCTGATGGGCTGTTATGACTAGAAACGAAATAAATGAAAGGATGGTCCCTAAATATATGCTACCAGGGAACACCTTGTACCACAAACAAATTACGGAGAAAATAACTTCGCTGCATCAAGAAAAGGAAGAAAGAAAGAAAGAAAGAAAGAGAGACAGAGAGAGAGACGGAGAGAGAAAGAGAGAGAGAGGAAGGCTGTCTTAGTTGCTGTTGCACAGCATTGTGCAATCTGGGTGTGCTGATTCACAAATCGATTGGCTGGTGCAGATAGCCTTTGATTAAGACCCTGTATCTTTCTCTCTGTCTTTCTTCCTTTCTTTTCGCCCCTCCATCATGAAGGCGTGCCTGGGTGAAGAACATGGGCTATGACATGAGAAATGCAGCGAACACGCCATACAGATGTGCCATAGGAAGGGTATTGATCTTGACCCTGAAAACTTATCAAGCCATTCCAAGAAAATGTCCCTTGGATTCAGCAACCTGGACATCACTCTGGAGCAAAGACCACACACACACATACGCACGCTCACGCCCAATTCTTCCAGCTGACGAATCCATTCCAGTCCATCACGCGGAGGCCACAGCCCTAATCCAGCATCTCCCTGAGCCGTCTTTATCAGTTATTTATCCTCCGGCACCGAGGGCCGTCCATGATTGCGGTGAAATATTCTTACTGAGACTTTGTGGCCATTTAGAATGACTCATGGGGCATTTTCACACTTGAGGTTGATTTTCCAGACCCAAAGCCATTTGCAGTGAAAGTTTGGTATATCAAGTCAAGTTGTTTTTGAACCACAGAACAGTTTAGAGGCCACATCTCTGGTCCTTCGGAAAACAGCGGTTAGGAGTGCTTGGGAGTAAGTTACCTCAGGTGTGGCCTGCACTGTGCCTTAAAACCTCGCTCACTCGCTGGCTTGATTTCAAGGGTGATCCAATTCATGGATGGGGACTTGAGTCAGTGACTCAGACTCGAGTTGCAAGTCAGTCATAAAAACAAGACGTAACTTTCAGATATATGTAAAATGCATTAAAGTCTTTGTCAGAGATTTTAATCAGGATAAAACGCAGTGATCCTGCACAGACTTGATCCTTCATAGTTTCCTACATTAAATGGTCCATCAAGATGAGGTCAATAGGAAGTTGGAACACAGGCCTAAGTTAGCCAATCATAGCTTTTGATATTATGGTAATATATGTTTTTAAATTCTTTTCTGAGTTTTTCATTTTTTTCTCGCCATTCTTTACCCTCGCAACGAGAACCTGACCCAGCTTACTTGTTAGCAATGGCTGTGTATCTTTGCGTTTCTCATAGTGTTAAAGGTAAATTTGTTATTGTCATAGAAAACTCCCACTGAAATTTATCTTCAGCCCAAACAGACAGTCGTGTTTATACCTTGTCGACTTCCCAGTTATTTTGTATCTCCATTGTTTCTTTGCACAGACAGCAAACAAACAGTGGCCTCATTCCCTGTTGTGATGACATTTCGATCAATCAGAAAGCAGTTACTCAGTCAGCTTGGCTGCGGCTCATTTTTGGCCCTGCCGTCAAGCAGCACGGGTACAGCTCAGGTATGGCTCACTTTATTTGTAATGGAAAAACATTTGTTTGCGGAATGACATGGTTCCTTGAGCCAGTGGAAAAGCGCTGTTTGGGAATGTGCTGGACCCTTACTCTAAAGCTTAGTGGGTAGTGTGGTCAATTTTGCCTGTCAGTTTTGCTGTGGTCATGTTCTGCCAATCTCCTGCAGCTCACAGTGATGTAAGAGATTCAAGCTCAACCAGCCTTTCGTTACACAAACACTTACAGTCTGACGGACAGAACCAAGCGCTACATACAGTCAACACTGTGTTTATAAAAAGAGGTGAAACTACTCTAAATGATTGACTCAGTAGCAAGTATGATAGATAATTTAGCTCAAGTTAGTGCCCCATCTTGCTAACATACTTACTTTCCAAACTACAGAGTAGCCAAACTTTTCAAGCTGTTTGGCCTCTTTCCTATAAACACCAGCTGTAGCACACGTAGCACTTCAGTTCTGTCCTTCACATGGAAGGTTTTTCTACAATAATAACAGAAGCTGAAATGTGATGCCTGCAGCTGAAATGTAAAAGACTTGATCTACATCTGTATGAAGCAAATTTTTCAGTAAATGCGCAAAGCAGCATGAATGAATTCTCTTTTTTCAGAAAATATCCCAATTAACAGTTTTGTTTTATTAAATACAGAGCTCCGAGAGCACTGTGCAAAACACACTTTTTGCAACAGTTTGTATGACTGAAAAGATGTTCAGTAACAGCTGTAACTGTTTTACTCATAAAGGCACTGTAATGGTTCTCAGTGACCTCACGCCAGCATTTTTCAACCTAATCCTTATCTACAAAGTCTGCATGATCTTGTTTACCACAGACACTTATTTGAAAGCTTTTCTCTGCACCTTGCACAAAAGCAGAAAAAACGTTGACTGAACGGGTACCTCAGTGGTGCCACTTGCAGTCCTGGGATTCAAACCCACAACCTTTCGATTGCAGGGGCTACTCCCTAACCACCAGGCCGCAAGCTGCCCATTTGTGGTTACAGCTACATATTTTATTTTGAAGGTAGATTTTTTATGACCCCGAGTCGTTCTTCTTTTTCCAAAGAAACCTTTGGCGCTATAGGATCACACAATCAATGCATGTTTTGAAAGTAATCCACCTGTAGGAAAAAAAAAACAGTGATGACGACCCCAGCAACAAATAAAGACGGGAATCGATCCTGGAAGTGCACTCCAGTACGGAGACCAAGTGTAACAACGCCCTTGGTAGCTCAAGAACGTCTGTCTTTCCGAACCTGGTAAACCAACAGTGTTTTATTGGGAAAAAAAAATACCCCTCCCTCCAGTAATTGTTGGAGAACAGAGACGAAGCCTGTTTGTTTAATGGTGAAGAGAAAGGCGTGCTACAGACTTAAGTGTCGAAAAATCCCTCGGGCACTGTGCTGTACTTGTTTCTGTTTGCTTTATTTCTCCGTTCTCTCAGGCAGGGAAAAATGAAACATTTAAAATGGCCCTACTGCTAGGTACTACTGCCTGTGCCCTCCTCGACTCCCAGCAGCCATTATTTGTCACTATGTGTTGGATTTCTTTGGAGAACTCTTTCCTGTGAAAGAGTGTTTTGTGTCTTCGTGTGCCTTTTGCATGGTGCCAAACCTCAGACAAGTTTAGGCTTGCTTTTCCATTACAGCTTGTCTTGGACATACATGAATGGGTCTTCGATTACAAGCTATGTTCTTTGGTCGAATACATTTCAATTTTTTTCCTCTCTTGGTTTAATATGAGTAAAAGCATCTTAGACACTTTTACCATGTGTCCATTATGATTTTATCTTACTTATCAACATACTTATAGGCTCCAGTATCACAGATTTGCCCTGATTTGCTCACTCCCAGACTTATAACAATCAGCCATGAGTATGATTCAGCTGAACATTTTTAATGTTCCTGAATGGTACCCATATCAGCAAAAAACATTTGAATATTTAATGTAAGTGTAATTTCCACCACACTTATCCTATTTGATGGCAATGACCGTATGGTGAAAGGGTCCAGCCCGAAAGTGCTCCAGATCCAAGAGCCCATCCAGATTTGATGAATTCCTCTTGCTGTTTGTATTTCAACACCTAAGACATTCTAGTATAACAAAACGGGAAACTGTTTGGTTCTACTAGGCTGGCTGTAAAAGGATCAGAATGATGACTAAACTTTGCTTAAGTTTTTGTTTTAGTTCCTTAAACTGGTGCAGAGTAAAGATATCTGAAAGTATTTCTGAAGTTTGTACATTTGGAGTAGGTTTGAAAACAGCCATTTCTTGCATTGATAAAGACTCACACAAGCCAGGGCAATTTTCTGTTTGTGAATCAGTAAATTGCTCCAGAATATAGCTCTGAAACAGCCCGTCATTTTCCAGAGGTCGTTATGATCAAAAGTTTATGCAGTGTTACATGAAATCGATACAGTTAGCAAATTCCCTGTTTAAGGAGCAATTAGATGTAAAGGTTATTACCAGTGTTTGTTGTCTACTGCCTGCAAGAAGCAGAGCACAGCAGCAGACTGGACAGTCATTATAGTGTTTAGCCAGCGAGGTTAAACTCTATTTAGTTAGGTTTTGTCTGACATTGATGCTGTTTTAAATAGAAGATTGATTTCTATGGTCCACTGAAATATCCGTGAGGTCCTGTCAACAAGCAGAGCTGCGAGCAGCAATCAGCGGGGTCCAAGCACGAAGCACCAGTGTGGCGATGTATGAGCCAGTAGAGGCCATTTAACTGAACACAAATAAGCTTTAGAATTGCATTTATTAATAATGGAGGGTCTTAATTATGGAGGGTCTTAAAAGCAGGGTACTGTCATATTTTGTATACACTCACTTTCTAATCTCGGCAAGAGGGAAGGCGGGGGTGGGTTGGATTCTGAGCTTGCCACTCTTTTTACACTCCATGTGCAAACCACAGCCCCACTTCTAGAGGGCAACCCTCAGGGCCTTTGTCTTTTTATTGAGTTCCATTTATTCATGAACAAAGTGCTGTGGCTATAACACCCTTCCTGTCTTTTTCCTGCTTTCTGGCTTTTTGTAATGTTCTGTCTTCTGTTCTGTCATGTTTTCTGGTCTGTGTTGTTGTTACATTCTCCATGTGTCTTAGTTTATGTGTCTGTTCCATGTGAGTGTGTTTTGGTCTTAGCCCCAGCTTAGTCCCGCCCCCTGTTCACCTGTGTTTAGTTCTTGTCTCCGCCCCTGCCCATGTGTTCTCATTTTCTTAGTTAGTGTAAATACCCCTGTATTTCAGTCTGGGTTTGTGGATTCTGTGTAAAACTTGCTTTTGGTCTCTGTTATTGTAATTCCTTTATTTATTTTTATCTTTATTTCTCCCTTTGTTTCTACTGTGCCCCTGTTCTTGTTATCCTTTGGACCATCTTGTTTTTTTTTGTGTAGCCTGGACCCCTTTGTTTTTGTTTGTATGTTTGTTACTCGTTCTTTGGCATTAAACCTTTCGAATGCAATTACATCCTGCTTGCCACAGCCCTCACGTCATTGCAGTGACACTTCTCTTATTTCAGTTGTGAGCTTTGTTTGGAAGAAAATGGTGAAGTTCCTCACACAAAAAATGTCAAATCAGGTTTTGTTAGTCAAATTGGTGTCTGAATAAATACAGCCACGTGTGTCCTTTCACTGGTTATGCCTTCAGTAACTAGATAGAAGGCTTAACATGTCAGATTATCCGTCACTAAAATTAGCAAATGACGGTAAAATCTTTTTTTTTATTTTTTTATTTTTTATTTACAACAAGTGTGACCACTTGTTTTTTTTTATGAAAAACAAAATCACTCAAGACCTTCTGGAAGTCCTTGATGTGTCACCGAGAGTGAACATTAACCAGGGTACAATCAGATATTGGCATGGAAATGGAAAACCGTGGTGGCAGCTGTCAAGGCTCTTTACTAGAAACTTGCTACATACATGGTAAGAGTGTTTGCTTCAATCAAGACATCCCATGCATTTTATAAGCTTCACATGTCCATGATTTATGTAGAACAGCCAATACATGTTCATGTGATTCACCTTAGCACTGACATACTATTGGAAACCCATTGGGACTGTCAGAAATTAGCATTTTTTCCTTAATTTTGCCCACGTTTTGAAGGCCTGGCTCTAATAGTCACTATTTCCTACTGTTACTTGCTATTCTCATAGCATTTGGTATTAAATGGATGTAAGCATCATTTGGACCAATATCCCCAGAGCCTTCCATGCGTGATGCTGTAAAGTAAAGCTGCCACAGGTCCGACTGTCTGGATGGAGCAGACCGTCTGCGATGTATAAAAACAGCTATAAGCAGCCATGCTCCACGCAAGGGCTTGCTTTTACCCTCTCTTTCTTTTGTTCTTTCTGTTGCATTGGTAGAATTACATTGTTTATCTCACTATATTTAAATTTGAAATCATGTAGCACAGGTTCAGATCTTTGTGTAATACATCATCCATGCACGCAGTTATTCCACCCAGTTAGCCCATTAAAGAGATTTTCCAGCTGTGCAGAAAAAGGGTAATAACATACTATGTACACAGAAAAAAAACTATGATGACTTTTGCCATAATGAAATTCAGTTAATTGTGGACTAATAACAAGCATGACTGCCTGGTAGGCAAGAGACATCACGGGGCGCATGCTGTATAAGTTCCAGTGAGCGAGCATTGTTGTACTTAGGGATTTCTGAGCAGGCCAAGAACGGTTTTCCCTTGAAACCACATTTTAAAACACTCCATTGATTGTTTCTCACTGTTTGTGCCTTATCACGCCCATGGGTTATGTACTGAAAGTGCGCCAAGTAAGCATATGACTGAAAGATCAAAAGAACTTGAAATAAAGAGGAAAATAGGGATATTTTAATATTTATTCCTCCAGCTTTTATACATTCCTAGGTGTTCCATCTGCCTCGGCACTGTAGGCTCAGCATCTGCCCTCCAAGTTACTGTCTGTCCCAGCAGGGATGAATCTGATGAAAATTATAACAAGGGCCCAAGTCATGGTAACCTCACTTGGATGGAGTTTCATTTTCTATATAAAAATTTTATAAAACATGTCATCTTTGTTTAAGAATGTAACATTTGTCTCCACCCCACCACCCCAGTTTATACAGTGCTTATATTGAAGCTAAGCTTTGGTTCTGCCCATTCATGGTGAAATAACGATAAGTGCTTTAGCCCGGACTGCTGCTGAATGATGCAGTCCAGTATAGGACGGCCAATCAGAACAGAGCTTTTTTATGCAAAATCCGCCTTAAAGACACAGGTGAAGTGGCAAGAAGTGAAGGGAAGCACCACTTAGCAGGCTAGCCTGACAGCATCTGCATTAATATTGCCTAGACTTTCATCCAAAAAGAAAAAGAAGAAAATCTATCAACGAATCTATGTGAGTAAGAGATGAGCAGTGTGTGTATGTGTGTATGTGTGTGTGTGTGTGTGTGTATATGTGTGTGTGTGTGTGTGTGTGTACATGTTGCTACATCTCCAGTTCACTCATCTGACAGCCTCACAGCACAGCAGAAAACTTCAAAAAACAGTGCTAATGCTGTAACATCTTTGAATGATCTCTCTTGGATTATACATGAACAAAGTTTTTAAATGAAATGAAATAACTGAAATAAGTGATTAGTGTGATCACTGATTAGTGGCCACCATAATAATGACATAACGGCCATTGCCATTAGGGAGTGTCATCGGTCATATGAAGGGCTGTACTTGGTCTGCAGTGATGTTTAAGTAGATGGTACATGTCAAAGTAGCATCCGCATGAACGCAGAACATTATCAAGAGCATCACACTGGCTCACATTCTTCCCATGGTGTCTCCTGGGGCCAGTAAATGACACACATGCAAAAAGCTGTCCACATGATGTCAAGGAAAACGTGATGCTTCAGACCAGACAACTTTATTCAATAGCTCCATGATCCAGTTCTGTTGTTCAAGTCAAGTCAAGTTAAGTAGGTTTTTATTGTCATTTCTACCATATACATACAGTACATAGTAAAAACAAAACAACGTTCCTCCAGGACCATGGTGCAACACAAGAGCAGAATACAACAGAACAGAACAGAACAGAACACAAGTCCACAAGTGCAAACCGGACAAAGAGCTAGAAAAAGAACACAAGAGCAACAATAGAACTAAACAAAACAAGACAACGTTCGATGCAACAGCTACAGTGAGGATAAATACAGTAATTTGACCAGTGCTGTATTCTAGCAGCAGAGGTGTGCAAAGCTGCACAATAGAAGTTACATGTGCAAAAAAATGCATAACAGCAATAAATATGATGTAGATGTTTATAGTAGTGGACAGGGGTCAGCATGGGCACTCTGACCGGACTGCGATTACTTAGCCACATATACAGCAAACTGTGATGCGCTGTGTGTTTTGACACCTTCCTCTCATAGCCAGTTTTAACTTTTTCAATGATTTGTGCTACAGTAGATCTTCTGCGATTAGAGTAGATAGGCTAACCTTCTCTCCTCTTGCACATCATGGGTCTGTTCACAGTCATGGCCGAGTCCTTGGTTCACCAACTGTGGGACACAAGTGACAAACCAGTCCAATCTGTGGAGGCCCTAACGCAGAACTTACAGGACTTAAAGGATCTGCTTCTAACATCTTGGTACTGAATACCACATCTTCAGAGGTCTGTTGGAGTGTGACAAAGAGGACAAACGTGGTTTTAATGTTATGACCGATCGGTGTATATGTGAGTGGGTGTTTGTAGTTGTTGATAATGTTCATACATACAATAACAAACGCCTCTGCTCTCTCCTGACAAAAGACAACACCGACAGAATGCAGCTGAATCTTCTAATGTGATTTTCTTTTTGGTTTTTCAAACTGCTCAAATATTCAAAAGGTAACATTGTGAGGGATTCCTTTTTTTTAAATAAAGAAACATAAAAAAGAACAAAAAATCCTCACATGAAGGGCTCCAGCAGGGCAACACACATTTTTCATGAAGTGCAAGGCTGCACTGGATGAGGTCAAGATGCTCCAGGATGACTTTGGGCTTATCTCCCTTGAGACTAGGCTGTATCTGTAAAAGCCTCCCAGCACTATATTCCAGAATGGACTTTCTATATTTTGCCTTCATTTTGCCTGTCATTTCACACAACCATTTTCAATCCTCCCTTTATCCCTTAATAAGCTGTTTCACTGTGTCTAAAGACTAATATATGTAAATGACCTCAGCTCTGACGGCTATTTTTGCAGCGTAGGTTTCAAACACTTTTTCAAATAAGGGTCTGGAAAAGGTGTTCTTTGCCATAAAAGAATCACTTTTAGTTTAAATTAATGAATCTTTAGAGAAGCATTTTTGGAAATGACTTTTCTAAAGCGTTTGACCTTTTTATAGTTCAAAAGGTGTCCACATAATGGAAACCCTAGGGGGAACCTGTAAGTTGGTACAGAACCTTTGTGTTATGTTAGGCATCTTTAAACTTTAAAAAGGTTTTTCACCCTCGCTCGTTTCTTTTTCAAACATCAAAACTGGTCCCTCAGTGGCTGAACTCAAACAGAGAGCAGGGGTGTCCAAATGCGATCCTGGAGGACCAGTTCCTGGCACAGTTTGATGATTTTCCAGTTCAAACACACCTAATTCAACTCACTAGTATATCGCCAGGTTTAGTGAGTGTGTTTGAGGAGAGGAACTGCTAATCTGTGCTGGACCCAGACCTCAAGGACTGGATTCAGGCACCTCTGATGTAAAGTGTAAGGAGTGAATGACACATTTAGTTAGCTTTTACCACGTGTCATGGTAATTAAGAGCTATGGTTTTCCAGACACATGTCTTGCTCTTTGCAAAGTGGGCACTCATCCCCTGATGCCTCCACTCCAGAGAGTTGCCCCTGCGATCGGAAGGTTGTGGGTTTGAATCCCAGGACTGCCAGTGGCACCACTGAGGTACTCTTGAGCTAGGTACCGTCCCCACACACTGCTCCCCCGGGCGAAATTGTCAGCTGTTCACCGCCTCATTAGGTGAATGGGTTCAATGCAGAGAAAGAATAAGGCTATAATAAGACTGTAATAAGACTATAAGGGCTGCTATACTTTACTTACGTTATAATTAGTTCACACTAATGTTGTCGTCAAGACCGTTGAAGGCATGGTCATGTGTAGTCTGAGGCCTTGATGGAGACCAAGACTAAAACTTTGCAGTACCCCAATATTTGTGGGAGTCACGACTAACTCAAGAATTCAGAATGGAACTGAAAAACAGAATTGAAATTCATGTAATTCATTTTACATTCAGCATGAAAGACAGCAATAAATAATGTCATCAAACAATTTTAGTCCAACTCTGCAGCGTTTTCCCTGGCAGTCTGAGAGCACATTTTATTTTCAAAAGGCTATTTTATTCTGTTTGAGCATGTTGTTGATATTCAAAAATGATAAAAGACTGTTCTTTTGCCAGTGATTGGAGGCAAGCAGGCTTTGGACTCGTCTGGCCCTTACCCCGAGGCTGAGACAATACCAAATAAGAATAATGTCAAGACCGAGACATGTCTGAGACACACTAGTCTGGATTTGAATACTAAAATACTAGTGCACACCTCGCTTCTACATGAAGAACATCAGAAATGACAGACAGGGCCTTTGTTACAAGCAGCCAAGAGATCTTTTTTTCTCCTTTCTTCAGGTAAACTTCTCCAAGGTACGTTTCTTGTAATTAGTAGTCTCAAGATATTGTGGACTTGTCCTTTAGGTTCAACATCAAATTTGACTTCTTTCTCTTTGATACACCTTACCATACCGTAAAGTGCGAGCACGCTGGAAGAGCAACAAATGGTAAATCATCGTCATACGGTAAAACAGCTCCTTATATAAAAGTTCCTCCAGTTTGTGTTGATACCTGAGGTGTCAGATGTCATGCTGAGCTTTTATCTGGTGTTTCTGTGTCACGCAGAACCAAAGTTATTGTAATTTAAAAAACGTAATAATTATAATAACCGGTACTGGGGTTTTAGAAACAGTGTCACACACAAATGAACATAAAGAACAAGCATAACTAAATTTCTTTTATTTGAGGTTTTAGAAACAAACTGAAAAACAAGATCTCTGATCCCAGGGAAACCTTCAGGATAGTCTCCGCCCACAAGTGGGTGGGGAAAACCCACAGAGGGAGGGGCTCCGGAGAGCGGCCGAGAGAAAGAGCAGCAAACATTGGTTCTAGACTGATTAACATCATTTATATTTACTGAAATCAGATTTTACTTGTACACTCTGAGTTCTAAGGCAACAAATTGTCATTCTCTGAACCACTTTTCCTCACCAATATTGTGAGAGTTGCTGGAGCCAGCCTCAACGCTCAAAGGGTAAAACGCAGATGTCAATCCATCCAAATGCATCATTGCATTGTATAACTTAAAAACACAAATATACTATATATTTACAAAAGCATTGGGCCGTCTGACCATTACACCAACAGGGAATTTAAGAATTTTTGCATTCAAATACATGGCCTTTAATATGGAGCTGGTCCGCCCTTTGCAGCAAAATGTCTTGGTCTGCTGAAGCATTAAGATTGCCCTTCACTGAAAGTAAGGGGGTCTAGCCCAAACCCTGAGAAGCAGGTGTGTCCCAATACTTTTGTCCATATAGTGTAGCATCAGCTGAAAGTTTAGACAAGCAGACCTGACAGAGGGAAAAGGTGAATGGACAGGGCATAGAAAATACCAGAGACTGGACTGGACTGGACTGGATTAGACTGAAAGAAAACAGTTGAGAAGATGAGATGTAAGACCCGGTAAATGACTTAAGGATTGAACAAGGAAGTAAATGAGCAGGACTGGAAAAAAAGAGACTGTAACAAGGACAGCGAAGGGACAGAGACTGAGAATTAGCTAGGGACATGAAAACAGATGGTGACAGGTATGAGTAACAGGGATTGAGATAAGACTGGTTACCAGGGTCGAGACAGGTACAGATTAAGAAGAAATGGGAAATGGGGCCTGGCAGGGAAATGTGAGGTGGGCATGGATGGAGGCAGGGCAGTCAATAGGCCAGGAGACAGGGCTTTATATCAAACACAAATAATCTCTTCTGCTTACACACACAAGCTCTGTGCCAACTTTTCAAATCTGTACTTCAAGAGAAATGTTCTGTTTTTTCCAAGAACTACAACTGAGAATAATTCATATTTTATAAAAAAAAAAAAAAAGACATTATGTGACGCAGTGGGCGCACTGTTGCCTCACACCTCCAGGGTTGGGGGTTTGAATCCGGGTCCTGGTCTTGTGTGTGTGTGTGTGTGTGTGTG
>JBBPCX010000088.1:26173758-26192639 GCA_037974365.1 Hydrocynus forskahlii | reverse complement strand
GCAAAGACAAACTCCTAACACACACACACACACACACACACACACACACACTTACACAAACACACACACACACACACATACACACACACTTACACAAACACACACACACACACACACACACACACATACACACACACTTACACAAACACACACACACACACACACACACACACACATACCTACACTCATGCACATTTTCAGCCCACTCACCATCTGCCAAACTAACTTTGACCCCACATGACGACCCCATAATGTTTTCCCCACACACTCCATATGCGGCGTTTTCCCTTTTCTCCCTCTCTTTCCTCTTCTTTTACCTTTCGACTAACTAAAGTGAAAATGAAATCCTATGCGTAGTTACGCCAGCGGTGTTATTACCTCGTTATTATTATCTCAACTGAACAAAAGAATACTTCTTTTTTCCCCTTATTTACCAAGGCCTTTTCTTTACCTGAAGTTGACGGCTCAGTCTGCTAGCCGCTGTGTTGACTGATTTCGAATGCAGAAAGCATGTACAGACCGAATGAGTCATTATTCTGCATGTCTCCAAGAGATGAAGCAATTCGAAGATCTCGTTTTCATGTAAAATGCATCGCTGAAGAATTAACTGGCGCGGTTATTTTAGTAATCACAGAACTGGCTAATCTATAAGAGTGATAAATATAGTGATAAATATAGTGAAGACTCGGATAATGGAACGAAATATAAACGTCAAAACAATTTGATCTCGTCAGAATAAAACACGCGAACCATTTTGACACGGATAACTGATGTGCAGGACGTGAACACAATTATGATCTTTCGTTAAGAGTTTTTGAATATTCACCACCTTAAAGCGCATAATTATCTTGGGAAAAAGTCATATTTATGGTTCCATTTATTTACACTCCTAAAAGAAGCTTCAATTTGCTTTGGTTTAATTTGTTTTTCATCTCAAGGTTATATTGCATTTCAGGGTGTAGCTATGAACTGTAATTTGGATCAAAAGTGTCAAATATCGCTACACCATGCCCCCCCCACCTTTCTTTTTAGAACCTTCAGCTACTTTAAGGGGCAACCACTGCTGACCCTGGTGTTCAGTGGAGATCACACAGCTTGTATAACGGCTTAGAAAACAATTGCCAAAATAATGGGATGCTCTGGAGCAGCTGGGGATGAGCCCTTGGTTGTAATGGCCAGTGCTAAACATCAGTTAGAAGGGTACAGGTGTCACCCAACCTTCCCAATCTACTCTGTACCTGACCTTACAATCAAATCCTCACAGCAATGTTGCCACTTCTAAAGTAAAGTCTTCCCAGAGGAGCACAGGCTGTTACTGCAGCAAAGCTTATTGTTATTATTATTGTTGTTGTTGTTGTTGTTGTTGTTGTTATTAAAATGTGTTAAATGGCTATTTCATCAATTTGCATATTTCATCAATTTCCATATTTCATCAGTTTCAGTATTGTTTTGACTAAGCCATTTCTAATCTATCTATCTATCTATCTATCTATCTATCTATCTATCTATCTATCTATCTATTTATCTGTTTATCTGTTTATCAGTCAGTAAATCAATCTATCTAGCAATCTGTCTGTCTATCTCTTTCTTTATCCCTTTGCCTCTGTCATTCTCTTTCTCAGCATCTGTCCTTTATTTGTTCTTTCCTTTTGCTCTTTCGTTTCTTCTTTCTGTCCCCTTTAAAGTACAGGTCCTGCAAGAAATCAGACCAACACATTTATTTTAGCCGCACTATAAACAGAGATCCTGCCAAGAAGTTAGGCTGATGTCTGTCTGTCTGTCTGCCTGTCTGTCTTTTGGGGAGCGGCAGGTGTCAGAGATGATTCGGACCGAAAGCCGTGAACGGCTGTGAGACGCGAGCATCACCTCTCTGAGCAGAGAGCGGCTGAGCCCGGCAGCTATTATTATTCTTACAGTAGTGAATGTGAGAAGTGGGCTAGACTTTAGCTGACCTAAGGTCAGATGAATCCTTTGGCCAATGGTCCGATTTGAAGGGAAGCTTGGCAGTGCCCTCCTCAATTTGAAGGGCAAGTTCACATTCGTTTTCTTATGCTGCACAGGGTGTTACCTTACAGTAGCATACTTGCTTTACTAGCACAAACGTACTTCAAATGCAGTCAACAAAGACATGTTTGGTGTCGTTTTCCTTAGGTTTGCAATGAAGCTATGAGTGGGTTTATGTGTACTAATTGACATTGTGCAAATTGCAAGGCTAAATCATCACACATATACTATTTCTAGGAGGTCAATAATCTCAGACCTTTGTGTGATTTCTTTCCTTTATGTTTTACTGTTGTCCATACAAACATAGCAGCCATATTGAAATTGGTTTTCTTGTCCATGTTTACAGTGTCAGAAACCACTAGGCAAGTCTGTTTGGTGCTAATAATGCCAATCTCCATATGAGCCAAGACTTTCCTTAATGGGCCAACTGGTGGCCTGGTGGTTAGAGTGTTGTTCCTGTGATTGGAAGGTTGAGGGTTCAAGTCCCACTTTGAGCAAGATACTTACCCCACACTGAAGAGAAAGAATTTCACATTGTTCACAGTGTGCCGTGGTGTGTAAGTTTGCATTTTTAAATACTATCCCTTTCACCATGCACCTGAAATATATATATACTATACTATAAGTGGTATTGTGGTCTTGACTTGCTCAGTGATGTCAAAGGGATCTTTGATCAATTTTACTCACATTTGTGTGAAGCGGTCCTATCAATCATATGGACAAAATATGGAAAAGTATTGGGACATCTGACCATTACACAGGGATTTTAATGACATTGCATTCACATACATAGACTTTAATATGGAGGTGGTCCCCCTTTGCAGGTATAACAACTTCCACTCTTCTTGGAAAGCTTTCCACAAGCATTTATGAGGTCAGACACTGATGTTGGACGAGAAGGTCTGACTCACAATCTCCGTTCCAGTTCATCCCAAAGGTGCTGGATGGGTTGAGGTCAGGACTCTGTGTGGACCAGCCAAGTTCTTCCACACTGAACTCCTCCAGCCATGTCTTTATGGAGCTCACTTTGTGTGCGGGGAAACAGTCATGCTGGAATAGAAAAGGTTCTTCCCCAAACTGTGTCTACAAAGTAGGAAGCCGTTGTTGTCCAATATGTCTTATGCTGAAGCATTAAAATTGTCCTTCACTGGAAGTAAGGGGCCTAGCCCAAACCCTGAACAACAGGTGTGTCCCAGTGCTTTTGTCAGTATAGTACATCATCTCTTTAAAAAAAAGTCCTGCATAAAAAGCCATACTTACCATTAAATTTAAGCACCAGTCATATTCTACCACGTTTGTCCTTGGTGAGGAACGGGTCACTTCCTCCAAGGCTGCTCTTTACACCTCCTTTTTTTGTGTTGCTCCTTTTCATGTTACTGTAGGACACGACGAGGTCAGGGCAGGCGTTCCAGACACTTGCTATTCTAGCTAAATGTGAAACTGTAAAGTGTCAGGGTTAAATGATTATCACATCTAAAATGTATCTTTAAAAAGAGCTGTCTTATAAAAAAAGACTCAATCAGCTGAAAAAAATCCAACTCAAACCAAGCTAACATCAAACAGCTAACAATTTCAGCATTGTTTTGTACATCCCAGCTCACTAATCCAGTTGATGCACTACAGAAGGGGGAAATATCTTTTCTATCACATTCTACTACAGTGTTACACTAGATGTGACTGTTCTAGATATTTTGTCCAGCCTCTTAACTGTTGGAACTCTGATTTTAACAGATATAAACTGTGTAAATCAGTCTAAAACCAGTGTTTGTTCTCCTACACACTTGCTATTTAAGGCTTTCACTTGGCGCACCGCCGCTAGGCCGCTCTCCGGACCCTCCTCCCTCTGTGGATTTTCCACTCCCCCTTGTGAGCGGAGACTTCTTGTTCTTTGTGGGCATTTGTGAGTGACACCATTCTTAAAACCCCAGTAATGGTTAATTTTTATTACATGTATCTTAAATGACAATAACTTTGGTTCTACGCGACATAGAAACACAAAACAAAGCTCAGCATGACATCTGACACCTCAAGCATCAACACAAACTGGTGGAACTTCAATATAATGAGTGGCTTTGCCATATGATGACAGTTTCCCATTCGTTGTGCTTCCAGCTCCTATCCATGCTGCTCGTGTTCTTGGCATTAATATCACAGTTCAGTCAATGTCAGTCATGTACTGTGTACCGTCCCTTTCTGGCAATGTCTCTCTCTATGGTAGAAAATTGCCCGGATCTCTCTTATAGATTCTCATGTTATGGCGTATATGTTAACTATAGACACTACAGTGCAGTCTGAATGGGTTCTGGGAGGACTTGTACTAGCATATACGCTCAGTACGCGAGTTGCGTAGATCCCCACAAATTACGCAAAGTGGGTGAAAGCGGGTGTGCGGTGTTTAACCTCAGATGAAGCGGAGCTATCTTTCTCTTCAAAGAGGAAAAAGCACAGTGAGAGTGGATTGCAAGAACAGCAACTGGGTAAAGTTGTTTTCTCCATTCCAGATCTCAGCAGATAACAGTAAGGTGAAGTCGATGTGCTAGCTTGCAGTGCATCTCTCTGAAGTCTGTTTATCTTGCTTAGCTAGCTGAGCAGAGCATCTCTTGGTCTGTCTGTGTCTTCCCAGCCTCTTCCATGGCCATGTTCTGTGACCTTGTGCCTGACAAAAGTGAGAGTGAAGTACAGCTTTTAATTTTGGTTTGTGGTTGGCAAGATGTCTATAAACTGCTGCGCAGAAAAGAGACCCATATGGTGTTTGAATGTGTATTCATGTGCATGCAGGTAATTAAACTTTCCAGCCTTTTCAGTAGCAATGTAAGGCAATTTTCCCACAATGTCTACAGGAACCGTGCTGTACCTAAACCGTACTGGCATGGAACTTGCAGTACGCTTTGATTTTCCAGTGTACCTCAGTCCATTCTCTCGCCACAGTTTATGGCCAGTCGTCAGAGCTGAATTTGGTACTGTGGACTTTTATTATTTACAGTCTTGTGTGAAATTTTTCTCAGCATTTTATAGCCATTTGACGTAGATCAAACCCAGTGAACCTTCACGTTTCTCACAGCGTTAAAGATAAATTCGTTTTAGTCATAGAAAACTCCCACTGAAATGTATCTTCAGCCCTGAGGAGAAAAACGGACAGTAGTGCTTGTACTTTGTCGACTTCCCAGTAGTTAGTTTGAATCTCCATTGTTGTTTTTTGCGCAGACAGTAAATAAACAATGGCCTCTTTCCAAGTTGTAATGACAACATTTCAACCAATCAGAAAACAGTGATGCAGTCAGTTTAGCTGCGGCCCGCTTTCAGCCCTGCCATCGAGCAGCTCGGGTACGACTCTGGTACAGGTCACTTTATCGGTAATGGAAAAACGTTTGTTCATGGTTTCAATTACAGATGGCTGTAGAATCACTAGGGATCAAACTTATGTGATCTCCAGATAAAAAGATCCAAAACTCTACCACAATATCACTGAAGTGTTCTACCTCCAACATTACAGGACAGTCTTTAGAGTCAACAGTGTTTTCTTTACTATGGTAGAAAAACCTTTCTTTTGAAGCTGTACAATGTTTATCAAACTTGTTGATCAAATTACAGAAAATCAAGTCGTTCTAGAAAAGCACAGGGTGATCCTGAAATGACCACGATCATTTTTGCTGACTATTTGTGGATTAAAGACACTCTCATGCCTTACCTGTTGGCTGCCAGTAGCATCCTTTGGAATGCAAAGCCTGGATGTCTGCTTAATAGAGACATTATTAGCATGTGATGAAGTTTCAGTTTGTCAATGGTCTAACGGTCTTTCACTCAGTCTCGATTTTATTAGCATGCAGTCAAGAATCTTATTTGAGTTTTCCATGAGTTCTCCTATACACTCGCCCATTCCTGCTCACCCGCTCTCTTCCTCTACTGGTTTTCCCCACCTACTTGTGGGCGGAGTCTGTCCTGAAAATCATCCCCATCTTGCGTTTTTTTTTTTTGTTCATTTTTATCTTTTTTATGTGACACCATTTTTTAAACCCCAGTAGCGGATATTATTATTAATACAAGTTTTATAAATTACATTAACTTTGGTTCTCTGTGACCTAGGAACACCAAACAAAGCTCAGAATGACGTCTGACACCTGGAGCATCAAAACAAACCAGGAGGTACTTCTATATAAGGAGTTGTTTCGCCATATGATGACGATTTAGCGTGTGTTGTGGTCATGCTCTATGGGTTAAATGTATACCAAGAAATCTATGATCTAATACTAGTGAATTAGATCATAGAAAGGTCACCAAGAAATCTATGATCTAATACTAGTGAAATTAAACTGATATTTGTAAGCCTTTGCATTTGTATTCAATAAATTGCCACATAAACTGTTTAGTGAATCATAATGAATTATAGCGCATTCACTGCATCTCATGTGGGCGTCTGTGCCAGCGTGTAAAGCTGGGAGGGAGGGAGACTCTTTCACACATTTCTTTGCAACAATCACTTTTATTCAGCTGACTATTTCACAAAACCATTTTCATCCACATACACAGAATGGTATTCAGGTTAGTGCTGGAAGAAAACATATCTATACTTTGTGGGTGGAGCAATTCTTGGAAATATTTTTATTTAAGCATTGATCCATCCACTCCTCCTAATCAGTGAAGCACACAAGGTCAAAGCACACCAGGACCACTCAGTGGCCAAGATGTATTGGTCAGTTACTCTCTTCCAACAGCATGCTTTGGACAATATATATACAGTAACCCCGGGGGTTACATTCCAAGAGCACCAGTGTATAGTGAAAAAACGCATTGTTGTGATGTGGTTAAAAAACTGCCTAAAAATGCCTATTTTTATAGTGTAAACCCTAAATATGCCCCCAAATATGCTCCCAAAACAATTTAATGTCATTTTAAACTCATGATCCTTTAAAGACCATGTAAAGGTAAATCCGTATCCGTACTGCACAGTTTATACTGAACTCCCGCAGTGCTAGAATGTAAATACCGATGTTACCCCTGTATAGACTGTACTGTTTCTTTGGTATGCACTGCTGTTTTCTTTGGTATAAGCAGGTAGATACATTAATAAATTCATTTAATTTACAGTAATAGAAATACAGGGCTTTAAGAAGAACAAAATGAAAAACAGGAGAACACTCGAGATGCTCCATGGGGGAAATTCTGGTCTGCAGCGGCACAGAGCAGCAGCCAATCAGCAGCAAAGAGAAATAAATGTTTTCGGATTGGCTACTTTCAAACCTCCCGCCCCTGTGTACAGCGAGGGATGCGTCAAATGGCACCAGCCAATCAGCAGCAAGGAGAAATAAATAACATTCTCGGACTGGCTACATTCAAACCTCCCGTCTCTGAGTATAGCGGTATTTCACTATCCCAGGATATGCTTTCTTTGTGTTCTCTCGTCAGTAACAAAACATTTATAGTTATTTATATAGAAATGTAGCTGAATTTACGTTAATATTTATGTTACAAAATCAGTAAATTTTATTTTTCTTAATAATTTAGCACTAAAATGATCGATTGCCACGAAAAACAGATGTGACGTCAGGGCCTCGTCCACCACACCCCCTCGTCCTCATGCAGGGTTGTTTATGTTTGGGCGCGGTGCTTAGCAACCCAGCATGAGGACGAGGGGGCGTGGCGGATGAGGCCCAGACGTCACAAAAGCAAAAAAAAGTGCGGAGGATGTCTGCAGTTTCCGCGTTAGTGTGGGGGTTTCAGCGAAAAATGATTAGTTTGGCTCTCAGAAAAAATCTGCGTTGGACTGATACCCCGACTACTGATCCGCGTAAAAGTATACTAGGGTTGTCGAAATAATGCAGTTTTCGATCAATTAATTACAGAAACAATAATGTGTTAAAAAAATGAATGCTGATTAATCGCACCATGTGACTTTGAGCCCTCGCCCAGTTCTGGCCACGGATTCCCTGTAAAATCAATACGAGAATGCACTGCTTAAGCCAGTGAAGAGAAAGTTTATGTTTAGAAATGGACAGATGGAACGGTTGATAGGAGCATCGTTCACTGCAATTCATGCAATAAGGAATTTTTGTATCATCGGAGTAGATCAGGTCTAAAATATTACCTCAGCAAAGCATTTAAGAGCTAACCCAGAGGTCCGAGCAAGAACAGCCCGATACCAGCACCACAGTGGCCTGGACCAGTCTGCCTGTGACCCAGCGAAAAGGGCTCTGTTGCCAAGATTATATATATATATATATATGTGTGGACCAATACATTTTGTCCCAAAAATGTGGCAAATGTGGCAAAACCTCAGATTTGAAACTTTGGTCCAAACTTTAATACAGCCAGAGTGAGAATACTATGCTATTACAGGCATTCAAAATTAAGTTTAAATCCCCTTTAATTAAGCAATTCATCAAATAAAATTCTTTCAAACAGGATTCCAAATGTTTTAGTCTGGACACTCTTTTCACCCTTTGCTGTTTTCATGCTGTGCAGCTCTACAGCAAGCAGTTAGCCTTCACCCGAGTCATGCTAAAACTCCGCTTTATAAACACTCTTTATATACAAGATGCTACATAGAAATGTTTTTACCTAATTAGTAAATGAAATGAATGTCACTTTTGTTACACTAATTTGTACTTTTAAATCAGAGTTTATTTCCAGTTTTTCTCACAAGTGTGGGACTCCAGCATGAATATTAAACACCGTTAAAGGTAAAGAAATCAGGGAAGAAGAATAAAGTGAGAAGAAAAGTAAAAAGCAAGGTCAAATGGAGGGTTCAAATCTGTAAATAAAAAAAACGGAAGGGGGGCTGATAATGAATTTTGAAACTGGTCCGTCAACAAACATTTGAAAAATGATGTCCGAGCCCCACACATACTTGTAGATGCTGAACTGACGTGACCTGTGCCAGGGAAATTCAATATATTCACTTATATTCTAAGGCAAATCAGTATATTCAGTTTATGATTCTTACTTTAAATACCATATTAATGTGACTCTGCTGACTAATGATTATGGTTGTGAAGCCAGGCCTGAGCCGCTTAGGGCACAGCGACATGATTAAATCAAGGTTGTTATTTGTACAAACCCTATGTTTTCTAGCAAAAGTTTTTAGATAAAGTGTTTTGTTCAGACCAGAAAGCACTTGTACAAGGCCGTTGCCTTGGAGTCTCTCCATGGAGACGCAGGGGAGACGCCATGGTTTCTGCCCATTTTTGATAAGGTGATGATCTTTTTGCTGCTATAAGAAGTCCTCCGTGTCCAGGACTAGTTGGGAGAATCTTCAACCTGGGACCGCCCCGGGACGAACGTTCTTCTCCTTCTTAAGAGGAAAATAAAGTCTTTGTTCTGAGCGAAGAATCTTTTGTCAGTTTGTTGATTTTCTCACCGCCATTACACCTGACATGAGTAGTCAGGTCCCATTGGGGTCTGACAAACGTCTCAAGGTCTTTTAGGTGTGGAGTCACTGTGGCATCAGGTTGAAAACCACACTGCATTGCTCTTTTATGCTGTTGCATTGTTTAACCCTTAGGAAGGACAAATTGTCATCAAACGGCCAAACTGCTCCTTATATGGAAGTTACCCCGGTTTATGTTGATGCTCTAGGTGTCAGACGTCATGCCGAGCTTTGTTTGGTGTACCTATGTCAGGTAGAACCAAAGTTATTGTAATTTAAAAACATGTAATAATAATACCTGTTATTGGGGTTTTAAAAATGGTCGCAATGATTACTGAATAGAATCAGAATCAGAATCAGAAAACTGTTGATCCTGGAGGAAATTGCTTATGTAACGACTGCAAAGACACAGAGACACAGAGACAAGAACAATATACAATACAAAGTCTAAATCAATCCAACTAAAAAGCTGCAGAAAAAGCTCAATATGAAAACACATTACGCTATTTACAGACCTGCTGGGTATAAATACTATATATAATGAACACAGCTGAGTGAAATCTACTGACACAGATCAGTCGTGATATGAAGTAATAAAAGGAATATAGACATAAGTAGTGAAAGGGACCATTCTGTTATACGTGAACACATCACAGCACACAGTGTGAACAGCACAAAATTCAACCTCTGTATTTCACCCATTCACCAAGCAAAGCAGGTGGCAGCCAGGAACACAGCGCCCAGGGAGCAGTGTGTGGGGACAGTCCCTTGCTGAGGGTACCTCAGAGGTGCCTAGCGGCCTTGGGAATCGAACCCACAACTTCTGGAACCACTAGGCCACCAGCTGCCCCACAAAATTGCACATGAAGATTTTTGCACACATGATACTGCATGTAATGAAGTGATTCAGCACCCGTTTAGAAAAATGTCACATGATACTGCACATGGTAAGACAACTGCATATGAGATATTGCACAAAATGGTAATGATGTTTTAGTAAAGTGGCCCCTTATAGTCACACGTGAACACAACACAGCGCACAGTGTGTGTTGGGCAGGCGCCCGGAGAGCAGTGTGTGGGGACGGTACCTTGCTCAAGGCCACCAGCTACTAGGTCACTAGTACTCCAATAGTTATCCTGAATTGTTCCTTAGCCACTCCAAGGTCTCTTATAAATTCCACTTGAGCTAGTACAGTAATGTAAAGGTCCTTAAGATGAGTTCAGGGATTCCTCCAAGGGAACATGTTGAGGGCAACCCAGTTAAAATACTGAAACTTTGGACAGATTTGAAGGTTTTGCTTAAAGCACAGAAGATCAGTACAAAGGGAAAAGAAACTGACCACAGCTTAGCTGATAAAAAAACCCACTCTTATACTAGAGAGCTGTTCATTAGAAAACATTATTCACTCTGTATGGTCATTCACTAAATATCTAGCTGAGTTAAGGAGATATTATTTTTTTATATTAAAAAAAATTATCAAATTTCTTTGTTTCCATACTGCCTCAGTCATGGTTGTGTTTAATGTCCGTTCTCCATCAGATAACTAGCGATTAAACATTCATTTTAAGTTAAAAAAAAAGCCGGTCTTTGAGCAATGAATGCAAGTATATGACTTTGACATTCATCCAATATAGATCCCTTTCACCCTCTTATTGGATTTGTAAATGAAATTGCCAAATAAACTCTCGCTATCATTAGAAGAGGCCTTTCCCCACCAACTGCATGTAATTAAAATCATAAAGAAAACTGTTGCAAGACTAATACTCCAAAAAATCCTGTTGTAATTTATTAGGGCAGGGGAAAGTTAATAAGAGATTATTTATTCATGCCGGCATTAATATTTAACACAGGCATTAATATTCATTGGCACTGAGCTTCCATATTTATCATGCAAAGTAGATGTATTGTGCGGGACGGGGGTAATTTTTGTGCTCAAGCATTCCTTTACGCAGCTAGTCCACCACTGGCTATGCGCAACTCTCACAAAAACATGCACCACATTTCCATGGAATCATATTGACACAAAACTAGGTCACTTTTATTCCTTCACAAAAAGATTTCTGCTGTTCTGAGTGTAGCATTAAGACACTGCATGGGTTTATTTGCAATGCCTGAAAATACTTTATTTGGCCACTGATATGGGCAAAAGTATTGGGAAGTCTGACCATTACACCAACAGGGACTCAATGATAGTGCATTAAAATACAGAGACTTTAATATGGAGTCGGCTAGAACAGCTTCCACTCTTCTTGGAAGGCTTTCCACAAGATTTTGGAGTTTCTGAGGGAATTTGTGTCCATTCATTCTGTAGAGCATTTATGAGGTCAGACACTGATGTTGGACGAGAAGGCCTGGCTCACAATCTCCATATGGCTATTTGTCCAAGCCAGGAAACAGCTTTTCACCAATTAACCACAAAAATGGTACATTAGCAAGTTTATTTTAAATCTAGTCCAACAATCTAGTGCGTGTGACGTTTATGTTTGACATTGCTGACTTTATTTAGACACTGCGGATCATTTAAAGACGCTTCTCTGGCATTTAACTCGTGTCATTGTGGTGAATTCATCTCTTTTTGTGGGATCTCCATTACCTGTGATGGCTGGGATTGGAGAATGAGAAGAATGTGTCGGACAGCCTCCTGAGAGTGAAGTGGCTCAAATATGGTTCAGTGTGGATTGTATGTATATAGTGTTTGAAAATAAGATTCTCATACCAATTTTACAAAGATATATACAAGATATATTTCTCCTGAGAGGGACTCAGATGTCACTAAAATCTCCTGGCTATGATTTAATATCATTCACAGTAACAAACAACATCAAGTCCTATGTCTCTTTGATAGAAATGTTGTGCAAAATGAAGAAAAAGTAAAGATAGGAAGCCCTACCTATTTTGATGAACCTGAATACGGTTTTGTTCCAGCCAGTCTGGAAAGCATTTCATCGGCCATCTTGTTTTGCTGAATTGAATTCTGTCCATTTCTACCTAAGTTTGTTCAGCTTATGGGCTTTGACAGGTTGGGAATTTGATGTAGGCCTGCTGTCACACTCTTCTTCAGAGTCAGATATTGTTTTTCTAGAAAATATCTGATGTGCCCATTGTGTCCATGTCATTATATGTGCTAAAGTAGAAACCTGATGACTATTTTCAGTGTGAAGTGAATTATTCCAAAACTGGTGCTCATGAAAATGGTAGTTATTGTTTAAAAAAAAGGAGAAAGCTCCTCAACCAGTCAGATGGTGCTGTTGTAACTTCTAAATAATGACATTTAACATGATTTGACTTGTTAATATATACATGTGGTGGTATGGTGGCCTAGTGGGAACTAGGTGGTGGCCTAGTGGGTAGGATACTTGCCTCTGGACCAAGAGGTCATGGATTCGACTCCTGTCTTCAGCAGACCACCACTGGGTTCTTGAGCAAGACCCTTAACCCCAAGTTGCTCCAGGGAGAGTAGTTAGCGAATGGAAGTATATACAAGTAGAGTAAGACAAACATTACATTCCAAAGTGCTTTCATTACATTGCTTTAATTTCTTCATAAAGTTCAAAGTGCTTTAATTTCTTCATAATGTCCCAAGTGCTTTCATTTTGTGATTAAGGTGAATACATGCAAAGGAACTTGCGGTAATAAACTGAAGGAATGCTGGCCTTGTTTCCTCCAAGGCCTTCCAAAGTCCTAACAAAACACATTCAACTGTATTTGCCTAAAAACAAGTTCAGTATTCATGACACTAGAACTGCTACCTCTGTCTCAGCTAGGTGTGGGTGTGGGTTTGTGTGGGTGTGAGTGTGTGTGTGTATATGTGTGTGTGTGTGGAGTTGTGTGTGGGTGTGTGTGGGTGTGCGTGTGGGTGTATGTCTGTGGGTGTGGGTGTGTATGAGTGTGGGTGTGTGTGGGGTCGTGTGTGGGTGTGAGTGTGGGTGTATGTGTGAGTGGGTGTGAATGTGGGTGTGAGTGTGGGTGTATGTGTATGGGGGTGGGTGTTTGTTTCTTAGTGCATTTTGATCTTGCACTTCCAAGGTTAACCTTTCTCCACAGAAAAGGGTGTCGGATCGAAAGACTCTCTCTGCATTCAGACGCCACCTAAACACTGCATGTCATCCCAGACAAAAGATCCAGAGTCAAATGATGCTTATCAAATATTAATAACATACTTCCCACACCTCTCTCTCTCTCTCTCTTTCTCTCTCTTTCTCTCTCTCTCTCTCTCTCTCTCTTTCTCTCTCTCACTCACACACACACACACACACACACACTCACACACACACACACACACACAGGACATTCTAGATGCAGAGGTCGTTGCCCAGTACTGATGTGATAATCTGTAATACAACATGGGTCTTTTGCGTGGCACAAAGTAATTGTGCACTGCAATCATTAAACCAGCTGGAATCCATGTTTCTGGTTAATCCAGACAACAATCTGTTTGCAGAAAAGTACAGATAATCGTCAATAATTTATTGTAAACTTAATGTAAACATTTGTCAAGGTTGCCCGTTTTGAACACACCAGACCCCTTCAAAAACTCATTTAGTCAACAGCAGAAAAACTTCATATCTGTCTTTCAGAATACTAAAGGAACTGCACCTTTCTTGTTCTTTACAGTTTCTTCTTTGTTCCTTTTACTTTAAACGGATTTAAATGTACATTTAATTTAAATCTTTCATTTAGATTTACTGCAGTGGGCTGTTGCCCCGCCCAGGGTGAGTCCCTGCCTCGCACCCGTAGACCCTGGGACTGGCTCCGGGTACCCACAACCCCAGTTAGGATTAAGCGGTTACAGAACATGAACGAGTTAATGAATTTCTATTTTAATTGACACTCATAAAAATTACAAAAAGGGGGCAGCTGGTGGCCTACTGGTTAGGGAGTTACCCCTGTGATTTTAAGGACATAGGTTTGAATCCCAGGACTGCCAGTGGCACCACTGAGGTACCCTTGAGCAAGGTACTGTCCCCATAAACATACCCCACCACTGTTATTAATTTTAAAATCAGCATCCCTATGAGTATGACAACCATTCCCTGCCAGTGTCTGTTAAATTCCTACACAGGCACCTCAGTTAGGAGAAATATTGACAGCGGTTCTTAAAAACTAAGGCAAAGCTGCTCAATTCAGTACCTATAAAAGACAAAACCTGAGAAACTGAACATTTTTCAGTGGTCTCTTATTTTTCTCCACAGCTGTATATATCTTCTAACTTCTGAACAAATTTAGCTATGTTTTTAAACTTTTAAAGCCATTTTGTACACTTTCCGGACTGTTCGATTGTAGAAAGGACATCATTAAGTAGGTTTAAGGAAGTTTAAATGAAAAGAACCAGTTTCAATTCGACATTAATGACTATATGGTCTGTGATGAAAATGCGTAGGCTGGATAAAGACTTTTAATTCATTTAGAATAATTCATTTGCAACCCTGATCTAGTTAAGATTTCAAGGAAAAAAATGTCCTGTCCTGAAATGTCCTGTTATTTTAAAGATGCTCTGTGCACTGTTTTCATACATGTATCGGTTGATTGTAATAATAAATGGAAGGCCATTATAAGGGTACAATTGTGTGCAAAAGTTGTTTACCCCTGGTCAAATGACCCTTTCTTGTTTATCATTTTTTTTAACATAAAATATGGCTTGTACAAATGTTATGCATGTTATAAATGTTATACAAATGTTTACATTTTACATATGTGAAATATATGCTAAACCCATATTTACTTGAATATGAAATGTTCAAACGCTATACTTGCGGGTATTCTTTGCGGAGGACAGGCATTTATATTTGCTTCAACAAAGTAGCAGGAGTGCACAAACCTTTGTGTACGACTGAATATTTAGTTGTGAAAAGAAAAAAAGCATTTAAGGACTCTAGGGCTCACCCGATAAAACCTTTTCCAGCTCCAACTAAAAGGGGCCATGGAACGCTATGAATGCAGTCAGTAGTAGAAACAGCTTTGAAGAACATTCTGGTTTGCCATCAGCTGAACTACACTTGAACTTTTTAGAAATGATGGAAAATAGAAAGCATGCTACACTAAAACCTGGTGTGTTTCCTTATCTTTCCTTGAGATTGTATAAGGAAAGGCTCGGAGAGTGCACTCTCCAACATCATGATTCCTCCACCAAACCTTACAGCAGGTCCTCTGCATGCAGGTCCCCAACACACCTGACTTTATTTACTTGTTTGTGATAGAAGTGGCTGAAATATCCCAGCAATTTGAAAGAGAGTCTACATATTTATGTATTCGTTTATGTAATACTGTAATACAGTCAACCTCTGAAATTCACAGGGTTTACGTTCCAAGAGCAACCGCGAATTGTGAAAAATTGTGAATTTGTGATGTGGTTAAAATAATGCCTATAAATGCCTATTTTTACAGTGTAAACCCTAAATATGCTCCCAAAACACGTAAATTTCATTTTAAACTCAGCTTAATACATTACCCTAAAAAAATTTAAAGGTAAATTTGAGGTAGCTCCACGCGGGAAACTGTTCTGATGCGGGAATGCTGGACTGCAGCTGCCAGAGATGTGTCACAGGGCAGCAGCCAATCAGCAGCAAGGAGAAATGAATAATGCTCTCGGATTCGCTACTTTCAAACCTCCTGCCTCTGAGTACAGGAGTATTTCACCATCCCAAGACACGTTTTGGTACACGGCTGCTTTGTGTTCTCACGACAGTACAACAAAAATTAATCCATTTATATTTTATATGGAAGTATAGCAGAATGTACGTTAGGATTTATGTTACAAAATTAGTCAGTTATATTCTTCCAAATAATTTAGCACTAAAATGCATGAAAAATGATATATTGGCATGAAAATAGGAAAAAAAAAAAATAAAATTTCGGCTTCCGCAAATTTGCGGTTTAGTTCGGTTCTAAGAAAAAATCAGTGAATGACTGAGGCCACGAACACTGAACCGCGACTTTGCGGGGACACACTGTATACTATAAAATGTTCATGGAACAATGTTTATTTAAAATTAATTACAATTGCCATTGTGTTCTGTTTTTTTTTAGCTGTGGCTAGTTTTAACATCAAGAACCAAAATCTTCAGGCACTTTTTTTTTTTTTTTAATCACTTGAACCTTTAGGAAATGTTAGACATTAGAAAGCATGTAGCACTAAAACTGGTGCATTTTCTGATGTTTCCTTGAGGGTGTATAAGGAAGGGCTCGGAGAGTGTGCGGTTTTGTAAGGCGCCACGGAGTAGCTCAGTCTTTTCTGAACCTTATCCTCAGAAGACTCATTTCACTGTCTGTGACGATGCTGAAAGAAGACTTCTGCAGTGCATGATTATCTTTTCATAAGCAGGGCACTAGAAAAGGACTGGAGACAGCAGTAGTAAATGATGGTGCAGTTTCATCCTCTCCTCATTTCACACTAACACCCTCACACACAAACTTGTATTCCTGTCTTTTCATATTGAAAACCCGACTTTGAAGGAGGACCGCAAGTGAGTTTGTGATTACAGCCCTATACACACTACATGGCCAAAACGTATGTAGACACCTGAATATTATGCATATGTGCAGCTACTCATTCAAAAAAACGTTGGCGTTAATGTGCAGTTGGTCGTCCCTTTGCTGCTCTGGATTCTGAAACTCTGCTGCGAGAATTCACCTCTGTTACGCACCGAGAGCAGCAGTGAGTTCAGGTAGTGATGCTGGGTGAAGTTCCAGGTGGTCACACGTGCTAAACAGGAATGGGTTCAAAATTTCCAGAACCATTTCACAGACCTGGAACGCAGTTCTCTAGAACAGAGCAGTCCAGAATGTGGCCACGGAGCAAAGAAAAAGAAACTCACCCAAACCTCACTCCCTCAACCAACGAAAGAACAGTCGCTTTCCTACCATCATTTACATTATAAACTACTACTATATATTTAGACCCTCATTTTCTGCATTTTGCATTTTGCAACATAATTATACATATAACAACAAAAGGAAGAAAAGGAGAAACAAAAATAGGAGCTTTATTCCTCTATCGAGTGGAAAGAAAAAAAAAACAACAAACAGTCTGTTTTTCTCTGATAACAAAGAGAAAAAGTGATCTTTTCCACAATATAAATGATTTAAATGCCCCTGAAATCAGAAGGTTTGTGGGTTCAAATCCCTTCTACTAGTGGCATCACTGAGGTACCCCTGAGGAAGGTCCCCACACCCCGCTCCCCGGGCGCTTCTTGTTGGTGGATCCCCTGCTTCAGTTGGTGAATGGGTTAAATACAGAGCAAGAATTTCACACTGTTCACACCGTGTGCTGTGGTGTGTTCTCTCGTGATAATAAGGGGCCACTTTACTTTACTTAATGTGAAAATCACATTTACCAAAAACATGGTGTGGGAAACTGTAAAGGTAGATCAGTGTTAAATATGCTTTTCAGTGCTTTCTGAAACTGTCCAATAATATTTTACCACTGGACAATCCCACATTTACATTTTTTTTTTTAAATTTATTTCTTCCTTAATTTTTTTGCTTTAGCTGTCCTTCACATTGTGATATTTTCAGAAAGAAAAGAACCAATAGAACCTCTCACTGTACGATCTTCCATTAAACGCTTTTCCTCCCTCTTCCCTCTGTTACGACTTTGAAGTATCTTATAAAAATTTGAAACCTACTTGTCTACCTTTCTGGCCCTTGACCTTGTTCAAACACTGCAGACAAAACATCCTTTCTCTAGAATTTCATTATATGCTGTAGCTCTTCGGGTTCTCTTCACTGAAACTAGAGCCAAAACAAACCATGAAAAACTGCCCAGCGCCATGATTCCTCCACCAAACTTTACAGTGTGAACAGTGTGAACTTCTTTCTCTGCATTTAACCCAGTCACCAAGCGAAGCAGGGGGCTACCGCCCACAAGGGGACCCCGGAGAGCGGAGTGTGGGGACGGGACCTCGCTTAAGGGTATCTCAGTGGTGTCACTGGCAGTGTTGGGATTCGATCCCACAACCTTCTGATCGCAGGGGGAACCCCCTAACCACCAGGCCACCAGCTGCCCCATAGTGGCTGAAGTAGCTGAAATATCCTAGCAGTCTGAAGGAGAGTCTACATAATATTTATTTAATATATGACTTCATTTAGTAATGTAATACTCAATTAAATGTTCATGGAACTTTTATTTAAAAAGAAATTATAATTGCCATTGTGTTCTCTTTTTCAGTTTTAACATCAAGAACCAAAAGCGAATCTTGATACTACTTATCAATAAAAAGATTGAAACGTCACTGAGAGAAAACACCAAGCTAAATCTCTCTCTCTCCCCACACTTTCACCCATTTACTCTCTCTCTGTCTCTCTCTCTCTGTCCCTCTTTCTCTCCTCACATTCACCCATTCACTCTCTCTCTGTCTCCCTCTCCCTAGCTCTCACTTTCACCCATTTTCTTTGTCTCTCTCTCTCTCTCCCTGTCTCTCTCTCTGTTTCTCTCTCTGTCTGTCTGTCTCTCTCTGTCTGTCTCTCTCTATGTGTCTCTCTCTCTCCCTCTCTCTCCCCACACTTTCACCCATT
>JBBPCX010000088.1:26166588-26172151 GCA_037974365.1 Hydrocynus forskahlii | reverse complement strand
TCTTTCTCTCTCCCTCTCTCCGCATTCACCTATTTACCCCCCCCCCCCCCCCATCTCCCGGGTCATACGTCACTCCTGCGTGTTCCCCGCTCGCGCTGCGACGTGGAATCCATTTGTGATGCTCGAGGCGACGGGTTTCATCTGCCTTTGATCATGGGCGCGCGCGGGTGCACACAGCTACGCCTATCTTAACCGTCCAAGCGGGCACGTGCACTACACAGTTCCATTCACATGTACACCGATACGCACGCGCCCCGGAGCACATTCAGTAACTCCTATACAACCGAGGAAACCAATGTCAAGCAAATAAACCAAATTAATAAGGGTGTTTACCCCCGTCTTCTGAAGCAACAGCCTCTACTCTTCTGGCACAGCTACACCGGATGGTGGAACGTTGCCGTAAGGATTTGATTGCATTCTGCCACAAGAGCATTGGTGAGGTCAGGTACTGATTTTGAAGGATTAGTTCTGGACCTTAAACCCCACTGCTACTAATCCCAGAGGCACTGGATGGAGCTCCATCACACCAGAGAACACAGTTCCACTGTTCCACAGTCCAGTGCTTGGTGTGTGTGTGTGTGTGTGTGTGTGTGTGTGCTGGGGGGAGGGGGAGGGCGTACTTGTACCTCTTTATCCAGTACTTGGCATTGGTTATGGTAACCTTGGCACATGACCAACTGCTCCAGAGCGTCCCATTCTATTAGCTGTGCTTTTCAATTGAAATTATACAAGCTGTGTGTGTGTGTGTGTGTGTGTGTGCGTAACTGAACACCTGTGTCAGCAACTGGGCCACTATAGAGTGGATGAAATCAGAATCAGAATCCGAAAATGTTATTGATCCTGGAGGAAGTCACCAATGAGAAGGGGTGTCTGAAAACTTATTTAATGTATTTATATATAATAAAGCATGTAATTGTAAGATGGAACATTAGTGTCATTAACACATGATTGGTACGTGAAGTCCTGAAAAACGTGAAGTCCTGAAAAACTAATGAGCACATTTTTCTTGTATGGATTAGAACTACTAATTCATTAAATGTATGTTTGTTTATATGTTCTTCTGTCTAATTAGACTGCAGTCCTACCTTATATATTAAGACCATGGCTGTGAACGTTAAAATAAGCAAACAAACAAACCAACATAGAATTCTAAATAAAAGTGAGTGGAAGAGCCGCCAAAGAGGGGCACGAGCCTGGTCTCTCTCTCTCCCCCCCTCTCTCCCTCTACATATATATATATATATATATATATATATATATATATTTACAGTAAACCACTGATTTTTTTTTTTGTGGCATTATATATATTTTGTAATGGATTTTAGTGCTAAATTATCAAGAAAAATAAACTGTATTCATTTTTAGGTACTGTCGAGAGAACCCAAAGAATACTCCTGTTCTCAGTGGTGGGAGGTTTGAATGTAGCCAATCCGAGGGCGTTATTCATTTCTCCTTGCTGCTGATTGGCTTCTGCCCTGTGACGCGTCTCTGGCAGACGCAGTCCAGGATTCCCGCATCCTAACAGTTTCCGGCGTGGCGCTCCCGAGTGTTTCGCTGAGTGTTCTCGTGGTTTTCAGTTTGTTCTACTTAAAACCCTGTATTTTTATTGTTGTAAATTCAATTCAATCATTACTGTATTTACCTGCTTATACCAAAAAAAAAAAAAAAAAAAAAACACGACAGCGCACAACAAAGAAAACACCCATGCATGAATACCAGTGCAGTCTACACAGGGGTAACATCGGTATTTACATTCTTGCACTGCAGGAGTTCAGTGTAAACTGTACAGTAAGGATACGGTTTATCTTTACATTTTCTTTAAGGGTAATGTATTAAGATGAGTTTAAAATGAGATTAAAGTGTTTTGGGAGGACATTTGTAGGCATATTTAGGGTTTAGACTATAAAAAATAGGCATTTTTAGGCATTTTTTACCACATCACAAATTCACGGTTTTTCACAATTTGCGGGGGCTCTTGGAACGTACCCCCCACACATTTCGGGGGTTTACTGTATCTGAATGTGTATGTGTGTGTGTGTGTGTTTGTGTGTGTGCAATTGAAGACCTGTGTCAGCAACTGAGCCATTTCAAAGTGGGTAAATTCACCAATTAGAAGGAGTTTCTGAAAGTTTACAAATGTATGTATAATAAAGCCTATATTGGTAGTAGAGAATATTAGCATCATTATTAATACGTGACTGGTTGGCAGAAGTCCTGAAAAGTGGATAAAACAATGTGGTCTAACCTCACTGGCTTTAAAGTGTTCCCTCTCCATACTCAGTACCAAACTGAGAGCATTTAGTCTTGTATGCATGAGGACCTTATTTAAAAAAAAAAAGTGATTCATTAAATGTCTGTTTGTTTATAAGTTCTTCTGGCTAAACTTGTCTAATTAGTCTGTAGTCTTATTGTATGTATGTATATTAAGATCTTATGCCTAATTAGACTGCAGCCCTACTATGTAAATTAAGACCATGGCTGTGAATGTTAAAATAAAGCAAACAAACAAACAAACAAACATGGAATTCTAGATAAAAGTGAATGGAAGAGCCTCCAAAGAGCCCAGCAGGGCAGGGCCACGAGTCTGGGCTCTCCCTCTCTCTCTCACTCTTTCTCTCAGTCTCTCCCTCTCTCTCTCACTCTTTCTCTCAGTCTCTCCCTCTCTCTCTCACTCTTTCTCTCAGTCTCTCTCTCTCTCTCCCCTTCTCTCTCTTTCACTCTCTCTTTCTCTCTCTATCTCCTCTGTCTCTCTCTCTCTTCCTCTCTCTCGTTCTCTCTCCCTCTTTCTCTCGCTTCCTCTTTCCCTGTCTCTCTCTTTCTCTCACTCTCTCCTTCTCTATCTCTCTTGCTCCCTCTCTCTTTCTTTTTCTCCCTATTTCTCTCTTTCTTTCTCTCACTGTCTCTCTCTTCCTCTCTTTTCTCTCTCTCTCTCCCTCTCTCTCCTTCTCTCTCTCTCTTCCTCTCTCTCGTTCTCTCTCCTTCTTTCTCTCGCTTCCTTTTTCCCTGTCTCTCTCTTTCTCTCACGCTCTCCTTCTCTATCTCTCTTGCTCCCTCTTTCTTTTTCTCCCTATTTCTCTCTCTCTGTCTTTCTCTCACTGTCTCTCTCTTCCTCTCTCTCTTTTCTCTCTCTCTCCCTCTCTCTCCTTCTCTCTCTCTCTCTCTCTCTCTCTCTATTTCTCTCTCTCTCTCTCTCTCTCTCTTCCTCTGTGTGTGTGTGTGAAGTTAGAGAAGTGTTACGTAGCTGGTTAACGGTGATGGAGTGAATGCGGCAAGCTATTGGCTGTGGGCTTTGTAAATTTCACTCAGCACAGTCCAATGGCAGTGAGAGAGAGAGAGAGAGAGAGAGAGAGAGAGAGAGAAAGAGAGAGAGAGTTAGGGAGAGAGTAAGAGAGGGTGAGCGACTGGTCCAGCTCTGGTCTCCCCCCTCTCTCTCTTGCTCACGCTCTCATTCTCTCTGCCTCTCTCTTTCATCTTCTCTTTCCTGTGCCTCTCTCTCTCTCTCTCCCTCCCTCCCTCCCTCCCTCCCACTCTCTCACTCTCCTCCTCTTCCTTCTCTTCCTCGATGTGAATCTCCTCTGCTTCTCTGCGATGGTGTCGCGCGCTCGCTGAGCACCAGCAGCCTCGGGAGTGTCCCCACATCTCTCTCTCTCTCTCTCTCTCTCTCTCTATCTATCTCTCTCTCTCTATCCATCTGTCTATCTTCTGTCGCTGGACGGCAACACTGCACGGGTTTTTCCTTATTTCATTTCCATTGGAAGGAGGGAGAAGTGGGGGAGGAGGAAGAAGAGGAGAAGGAGGAGGAGGCACCGTGGAGTTTTCTCTTTTTTATTTATTTTTCTCCTCCGCGTGCATTGTATTCCTCCGCAGCATCATCATCCCTTCTCAAAAAAGGAGAGGAAAGGAGAGGGCGCGATGCAGATGTGGCCAAGGTAAGGCAGGCGCGCGCGCGTGCATGAGCGTCTGTATATATATGTATATATATATATGTGTGTGTGTGTGTTTGTGTGTGTGTGTGTGTGTGTGTGAGTAAAAGAGTATTTACTTGCAGACCCCCCCTCCTCTTCAAAAAGTGTGTGTGTGGCTTGTGCGTAATTACAGACCAGGCTATGTTCTTTTTGATCGAAACACACACGCACACACACACACACACACACACTCTGTCCCCCCGTCCTGCGTTCTAAACGCCCCGCGAGGGTTTACTGGGGGTCAGATCTGCTCGTGAGAGTCTCGTGCCTTTTCGAAAGGACGCTCTTTAAACAGTGTCGCAAAAAAAAGAAAGTGGTGTTCGTGTTTTTTTATGTGCACCATTTACTTACCTGTGGATAACTGAGGCGCGTGCAGCACGCGGACACAGCGGCTCTGGGAGAACTGCGCGCTTTTGGCGCGTTTGGCGCATTATTTTAGAAGAACCCCACAGAAGACCCTCCGCCCCAAGCAAGGCGCGCGCGCGAGGACCGAAGTGCGCAGTATTGGGACTCCGGGCGGTGCGGATGGGAGGAAAGAGACGGGGGGTGGGGGGGCTTGTTTAAGGACACGAGCTCACTATGAGGGTCTAATCTGGAGCAACAGTGGACTCTCTGGACTCACTGAGTGAGCCTGAAGCATGCAGGCGGTCGGAAAGGGGGTGTTTAGAGGGGTTTTGGGGGGGGGGGCGTGCAGAGCTGCTAGGGGTGAAAGTTGGAGAGTTTTTGTTGCTCATGTGAGTTTCATGCATTTTCTTTTGGGGAAATAAATAATAAAAAAAAAACGGTTCTCCAGACCAGCCTCGACAGGACGCGCGTGCCACCGGCCCGCCAGTTCTGCCATGAACCGCAAGGTGGTACTGTGGACATCTGCATACGTGCACTTTTTTGGTGAGGTGTGTGTGTGTGTGTGTGCGTGTGTGGAGGTGGGGTTAGCGTGGATGGAGGTGAGGGGTGGCAAGGTAGGAACGTCTCTTTAGTCAAAAGCAGCAGATCTTCTCTTTCACGCGCACCCTGCATTAACCCTTTAAACTACAACGGCCCGCATGTAGCCTCCACATCGTAGCGTCTCACTGCAAAGGTGGCTCTTTCATTATAGGAACCCAGTGATCCATAATAATCAGTACGTGATGAGCTGTAAGATAAGTAAGTGACTAGTCTTAATATTAGGACTTAGCACTAACATCAGGTCTAAACATGAAGCTTATTTGTATGAGATGCTTTCTGAAAAATAACTAGTTTTAGTATTAGGACTTAGCACTAATATCAGGTCTAAGCATGGATCCTGTCTGTATGGGATGCATTCCTAATGATAAATAAGTCATAATATTAGGACTAATAATATTAGTCATAATATTAAGCCGTATGTAGTCCTCACACTTCAGCTTCCCACAGCACAGCTGTCTCTTTCATTATAGGAACCCAATGATCTATAATAGTAACTCAGTAATATGCTGTAAGATAAGTAAGGGACTAGTCTTAACATTAGGACTTAGGACTTACGCTTGTCTGTATGGGAAGCATCCCTAAAAATAAAGAGCTAGTCTAAATAATAGGACTAAGGACTAATATCAGGCCTAAGCATGGAGCTTATCTTTATG
>JBBPCX010000088.1:26151588-26161588 GCA_037974365.1 Hydrocynus forskahlii | reverse complement strand
CCATAAAGACATGGCTGGACGAGTTCAGTGTGGAAGAACTTAACTGGCTCGCACAGCGCCCTGACCTCAACCCCATCCAACACTTTTGGAATGAACTGGAACGGAGATTGTGAGGCAGGCCTTCATGTCCAACATCAGTGTCTGACCTCATAAAGGCTTTACAGAATGAATGAACACAAACTCCCACAGAGCACAAACTCCAAAATCTTGTGGAAAGCCTAACAAGAGGATTGGAAGCTGTCATAGCTGTAAAGGGGGACCGACTCCATATTAAAGTCTATGTATTTTACTGCAAAGCCAGTAATGTCCCTATTGGTGTAATGGCCAGGCGTCCCAATACTTTTTACCATATTAGTGTATATGTGGATGTGAAAAACAATTAAGAGCCACATAAAAAAAAGCTCCTAGTTGTTATGTAATCCTGGGCATTGGTAGAACCTTGGTTGTGGAGATCCAAGTGTTTTCACTCACAATGGGTTCAAGCTGTGATTTGGAGAAATCTTACTGATCCTTTATCGGCACTTTTTAGAAGACGCCCTCCTGTCCGTAACTGACAGTGTTACTAATGAAGAGATCAGAGGGAAGATGAGAAAGTACATTCACAATTGATGTATGTAGGGCTTAGTCATTAAAACTGCAGAGCAGAACCAAAGCCAACTCAGCACCCCCCACCATCACCACTACCACCCTTCCATAAATCCAATCCACTAATGTGAACCAAATGTGCGTGATCAATACGTGTGATTAACATGCCCTAAATCCTTTCCGGGGAAAAAAAGAGCAAAGATTTTATGTTGTAGTGCTGTATCGGAATTCTGCCTGCCATGTACATAAAGAATCCACCACGCCGCATTTTCATCTGTGGATGACCTTATAATGCAGAATAAGCATCTGTTTTGTTATGTTGAAGATGCATATGCTTTTTTTTTCTCTTACAGCATGCATAGTACCAAGCACTGCGGACACATATGTTTTTCCTTTGATATGATGTAAGAAACTATGAGAAAATACAGGTGCTTTTTTAAAGACGGGTCAAATCTCAGTCTGACCAAACAGAAAGCATGAGCTTCCCGGTTGTAAAGTTGTAGGAAAACTGACTGACTTTGATTTCTTGACAATTGTGATAGGAAACAGCAACTGCATTAAAGTTCTTGTTGGTGTAACAGTCAGGCGTCTCAATACTTTTGTCCATAAACCTATTTACTGTCTCAGATTATTTAGTTTATTTGTGAATAATGGCAAAATAGTGGTATATGTGAAAAAAAAGTTTTTACAGTATTTTGCATGTATCCCTCTGCCATGGAAGGTTTAAAAATATATTCATTTTATCTCAGAACAATGGTTCAGACAACAGGCAGGTTTTTCATAACCGTTTTATGTAATAAAATTCTGTATGGAAGCCTTTAGAAGCACTTCTGGTTACTGGAAAAGTTCTGACTGGTATATTTCAACAGAATAGAGCATTTCACAACAAACCATTTTGAAGGTTTTCTTTTTGAGCCATATTTCTTGTGCTGTGGGGCCATGGTGGTGCAGTGGCTAGCACTGTTCCCTCACAGCTCCAGGGTTGGGGGTTTGAGTCCAGGTCCTGGTCTTGAGTGTGTGGAGTTTGTATGTTCTCCTTGTGGTGGTGTGGGTTTTCTCCGGGATCTCCGGTTTCTCCCACAGTCCAAAGACATGTGTGTCAGGTGAACTGGGTATTCTAAATCGACCGTGTGAGTGAATAGTGTGTGCGCCCTCTGGTGGGCTGGCGCCCCGCCCAGGGTGAGTCCCTGCCTCACGCCTGTAGACCCCGGGTTAGGCTCCGGGAACCCACAATCCTAGTAAGGATTAAGTGGTTACAGACCATGAATGAATGAGCGAACTATGCTGAATGCTTTTAATTCAGTAGATTTCACCGTGAATTATAAGATAAACATTACTAATGCTGCTCTTATTACATATGATAATCGTTGACCACCTGATGTGCTTAAATAAACTTTTGGATTTAGCCTTTAAGTTGTAGAAAAGCAATATCACATTATCATTTTTAACACTGACTCACCACAAGTCCTTATAGATGCTTTTGGCAGTTTCTAATGGAATTTTTCCCAGATATATAAGGGAAAAAAATTTAATTACTTCATATTTCATAAAGGGTAAAACAATCATAGGAAGACATTTCCAAAGTGATATATGTGTGACCTTTTGATTGTTTCTTTTGTAGTGATATTGATGGTAAAACAGATCGATTGTGTTTAATGTTTATGCTGCAAATGTTCCATGTGAAAGGTGGACACTCGATCCCCTGTGTTTTCCCAGACTGCTTGCAAACTGCAGTTTTGTAACAAGATTCATATTTCAAAATGGTCTCAGTGTCAACCAGTATGTTCACATCTCTTCTCAAGCTTTTCTGACATGCTGAGTTCATTGCATGGTTTGACTAGAAACCTTCAAGTTAGCTTAGTGGGATCCATTAACACTGGTGAGCATGTATTTAACCATGTTCTACCCTTCATCCTCCAGGCAAACCAGTGAAGATGGAGTGAAGAGGGGACAGAAGTTGGACATCGAAGTAGTGGACATCTGAGAAGACGGGACCTTGGTTTCTGGGAGAGAATATCTTTTTTTTTTAACAAACCTTTTGATGAACCTACCACATTGATTTGGACCTGGTCTTTCTGGGATGGGGGGTTGCAGTATTAGTGATCTGATTGGAGGGTGTGTTGTCCATCAACTGGCCATTGCAGCCTAAAGGAAAGGTTTCACCGTGGCTGTGCAGGCGGGAGTATAGGACCATAAACACCACCGACTCGCTAACCTCAGCTGGACCATGTCCCGGCAAGGAGGAACCACATGGATACCTTCAACCATGGTCCAGCCATTTTTCTCTCTACCCCGAATCTCTGGGATCTTGGTCGTGGCGGCCTGGCTAGCTGTGGCTCAGGCACAACAGCATCCCGTCGTCACTACAAACTACGGCAAGCTGAGAGGCTTGAAAACAGCATTGCCCAATGAGATTCTGGGCCCCGTGGAACAGTATTTGGGGATTCCCTATGCTCTTCCGCCAACAGGGGAGAGGAGGTTTCAACCTCCGGAGCCACCCATGCATTGGACGGGGATCCGAAACGCCACACAGTTCGCCGCTGTCTGCCCTCAGTTTCTGGAAGACCGCTTTTTGCTCAATGATATGTTGCCTGTATGGTTCACCGCCAACTTGGATACAGTGGTAACCTATGTGCAGGACCAAAGCGAAGACTGCTTGTACCTAAACATCTATGTCCCCACTGAGGATGGTATGTCACACTTATTTATTTCTATCCTTTTTTCACACAACATGATCTTTGGCTTTCATTGTTTATTTTCCTTTTACTCAGGTCACTCCTGTTTTGAGACAGCGATTTTTCACGTTGATTTGAGTGTAACGCAGGGTCACTTGGTTCTTTCAGGAACGCACAATGGTTTTCTTTGCCTCAGCCTCTAATCTGAGACACAACCACACCTGTGTTCTCTCAAAGCCACTTCAGTGGGTCACTCCTGCTGAGATTCCAGATGAAGGCACTAGAAATTGATACAGATCCCAGAACACTCTAAAAGTTTAATCTAAAAGGGAAAAAAAATATATATCAAAACTCCCCAAAAGCACTTGGCCTCAGTGGATGGTGCAGACTGAGGCTCTCAAAAGAGATTTTAACAGTATTGATTTTCTACAGTGCACAAGCCCAGCCGAAGTAAGCTCTCATAAACACTAACTATCATGAAGCATCTCTTCAAAGGTGGTTGAGGGTACTTGTTTTGTAAACCTCTTGTTGGTACAGATGTGGAAAAAAAGGGTCACCATATATTGCCATTTCCAACGGAATCATGGTAGGGATGGACCTATATGGGAACTGTGGACTGGTAACAATTTGCAAATTCCTAGTATCTATGTGTAATAGGTCTCACATTCATATCTGCCCAATGGTGAAACATAAACATTCATAATCTGTACATATCTATCTGGATTACTATAAGTGTACATCTAGAGAATTATAACATGTATTTTGCGTGGGTTACAAATGCCATAAAACAAATAAATTGAGACCGCAGCAAATAAAACAGCTCTTCTTGAGGTAATTAAATACGTCACCAAACATCAGTTTGAAACTGGACTGAATGATTAAATGGGTTTTTTTATAGCAAAATCTCAGTGTGAACTCTAAAACAGCAAGAGCTGCAATTTGAATTAACCCTACATTATTTACCACTAACTCAATAAGTTGGTAAATGTTGGACAAACGTGACCAAACACAAACGTTGGTGGTTTATGTGCCATAATTACGTTTGATTGTTTTAAATGACTCTAGCATGTTTTCTCCTTCTTGACCGTTTGACTCATCACTTCTTTTTTGAGAAGTGGCGGTCCGGCACGGCGCGCTCAGCGTTCAAGTCTGGAAAAACGTGATGTATTCTGGACAGAAAAAGGTCTGGAGCTTATGGCACGAGAGATTCAGATGAATGAATGTGTTCTTGATAGAAAAAGTCTTGGGGCTTAATGAATAGAAATAAATCACATCTGAATCACAATCACAACAGTGTTACATTTTCCACAAATTATTCAATGCTTGTTTGAAATATTGCTCAGTTCTTACCACCTGTTCAGTAGCAATACTTTTTAGGTACTACTTTATAACAAGACTACCTTCATAAAGAGTTTTCATTAAATCAGCAGTCAAACAAGTTATGAAAAGTTGCCAGGCTGACTAGATCTCGATAGTTGTTTAGCTTATCTTGTCTCTTTCTCAGGCAGAATCTTCACCTGTCAGCTTCATCAGGACTTTGTTAACATGATACCACCATTCAAACACCAAATCTCGCCAAATAATAAGCCTGTGTTAATGTATGACAACTGTTATAACTTATTTATAACTGCTTGTTAATGCTTGTTAACTGTCTACAGACTAATTAACAACCTGAGTATATATCCTTTATGAAGATAGTCATATTGTAAAGTGGTACCTTTTTTTAAATCTACTGACACTGATATGATTCTGATATTGGGCATTTAGTAGTATTGGAGACCGTCTTTAAGTTAGCTGGCCTTTTTCCATCCTTTTTTAGTTGGGGTTGGTGGGAAGGGGGAGATGAGACATGATGTTTTTGGTGAATAGGTTTTGTTCCTGACCACTGGTGAACGGTGACGTAATTAAAACCCAGAAGAAAGCTGTTAAAAGTTGATAAATCTGCGTGGTAGGTTTAGCATTTTTCTTTTCTTTTAACTGATGTAATGTGAAAAATACGGCCAGGGACACGAACTAACAGGGCAAAAAAGGCTCATGACAAAAGAGAAGGCGTGAAAAGTCTCATGATTTGTTAGGGCTTTCATGTTGGGTTTATGCGACAGATTGCATTTAACACCGAAAAAACTCTACACCTGCTGTTTTTTTTTTTCCTCTGGTAACCCTGCACGTTTTTTAATTGCATGTGGATGACTTTAATCCCTCAAGTTTAAACCTGTGCTCATAATTGTTAACCCACCCGAGATTCGGGGGTGGGGGGGGGGGTCATCAGAGGTTGTACTAATGATCCCGCCTGGAGTGTGTGCCTCTCGCTGTGTGCTAAATTTAGCCGGAACTGGATTGAAAGCTAGATTAAGGAGGAGAGAAAAGGGATAATCTCGCAATCGAAAAAAACAAAAAACAAAACCCAGGGTACAAAGAACGAGGGCTCTAATTCCGACAGATTCTGGTTAATTCTTCTGGAGAGGGCAAGCAGCCATGTCCACCTCTTCAAACTGCTGCTGTCTTATTATCGTGACATTGCCTATGCAGGCATCTCATGCTTGTTATGCCAAGGACTTGATTATTCAACCTTGTGGAGGGCCTGCATGACTCAGCAGACCTCGAAATAATGTCCCAGCGTATCTCTCTGCCACGGATCTTCTCCTTACTCAGGATTGGTGGGTAGATAGCTGAGTCTGCTGGGGCTACTGACTGGCAACCGGGGGGGCTGTGACTTTGATCCCGGCTGGGGAAGTGAGTGGGCACCTTTCTGCCAGAGAGCCCCAGGTCACTACCCTCACTGTGAGAAATATTATGGTGCCCTTTGTAGCCATTGTGCTCTTGAGCTAGGTACTTAATTCCGTATTTCTCAAGTGCACCACTGTTCCTGCTGCTCCTTCGACTCCTTCACAATCAGAGAGCCTCCTTAATAAAGAACAGCGAGTTCCCAGTGGCCCTACCTTGGTGTTAAAAAAAAATAAAATCATGTTCCGGGCAGTAAAGTGTACCGGGCCATGCTATTAACACACTGATGGGATCGTAAAGGAATAGGCCAGCCACTGCGTCTCGATCTGTATTATATCCTTGATTACCACAGACCGTCATTTCAGTACTTAGCATAGAACAGGAAAGCCATTGACTTAAACCGCACGCACAATAGAAGCCAATAAACAATTAAATTCTACCAATGACTGTCCACAATCCTTGACTGTACAACTCTGACCATTACACTTTATCGATACAGAAATAAGTGTTTTAGAATGAGTCTGACACCAGCAAATGTATTCAGTTTTATAATTTTGCCAGTGATCAGACAGGGCCTCCACTCAGTGCTGTCCTTCAGCGTGACAGTGTTTTTTCCAATGGAACTCCCAAAAAGGACCAATTATACAGTTTTGCTACCATTATAATTTTTGTTAGCATTTTTCAGCATTGAGAAGAACTTGCATTTTAAGAAAATGATCAATGTATCATGAATTTATTTATTTATTTCTCATATCTATCTATTTGTCTATCTGTCTTACTATATCTATCTATCTATCTATCTATCTATCTATCTATCTATCTATCTATCTATCTATCTAATTGTTTGTCTATCTATCTATCTATCTATCTATCTATCTATCTATTATAAATATAAATTATTCTTTTTTTTCTAACATTGACAGATTTTAATATGAACCTTAAATAGTGTTTCACATAAAATTAGCAATGCACAAAATGTGAAATGTGTTAACTAACATCCAAGCTAAAGGCATGAGGACTATACTAAAATGATTTAGGGTACTTTAATACTTTTTAATTAATCATTTCTGCAATATAGTTAACAGGGTTGGACTTTTAAAATGACGTGCTTCAATCAACACCACACTATTACAATAAAGATCTACAATAAAGAAAATGGATAACAATTCAGCTTCCAGTCGAACGTGTGTTGTTTGAAATATTCCAGCTAGTTTAAAGGGAAGAGTTTGTGGAGCAGGGCTGAGTAAGTGTTGAGGGCCACAGCTAGAATGTACATTTGTTTCTTTAACCTGTAATGGATGACTCATGTTTCATCCTTGAGCTGTTAAATGGATTCACACATTAATGCCAAAATAGTATGATTTGAGACTTGTTTTAATGGTAATGTTTCAAAGTACAGTGTAGTTAAAGTGCGCTGCGAAGGGCAAAACTGCTGTAGAGGGTTTTTTAATTAACATTTTTATCTGAAAAATGTACAAGTTGCTGTGAAGGACACAATACCTGTTTAAAAATGTCTTTTACTTTTACTGTACAAACAGCATATCACCGGAACACAAATGTGGAATTGGCTTTATTACTGAAAAATTCATGAAAGTGTGTTTTGTGCACGGACAGAATCTGTTGTGTCAGAATGATTGTCTGTGATATACAGTTACTACAGATGCATTAGATGGAGAAGAAGCAAAAAAAATATCCTGGTGCACTGGCAGTTCTGCAGCATAATGTAAAACGATACTCGAGCTAAACACACTGTACTGTTTATGTAAATAGATATGCCAATCACTGGCCCGGGTCGTGTTAGAGGTCCCCGATGTCTTGTTAAATCTCTGGCCCTCGTACGGGGGGACCGCGGCAGACAAGCCTTCGCCGTTAGCTTTCAGACTCAGGCTGCCAATCAAGCTTTAGCGCTCAAAACTGCCCTTTTCAAATCCTGTGTAATGTGGAAACATCCTGCCACTTCAGGATCAGAGGGAGACTTAGACTCTCTCTCTCTGTTTCTGTCTCTCTCACTCTCTCTGTGTCTGTCTGTCTGTCTGTCTCTCTCTCTCTCTCTCTCTCTCTCTCTCTCCCTCTCTGTCTCTCCTCTACTCTTTCTTTCTCAAGTCTCTACGTCTGTCTGTCTGTCTCTTATTATCACTCTCTTTGTCTCTTTCTTGGTCTGTCTGTCTTTGTCTCTGTCTCTCTCTGTCTTTTTTTTCTCCGTCTCTCTATCTATCTTTCTCTCTCTCTCTCTCTCTCTGTCTCACTTTCTTTCTATCTTTGTCTCTCTCTCTCTTTCTTTGTTTTTCTGTCTCTGTCTGTCTGTCTTTCTTTATTTCTCTCTCTCTCTCTCTCTATCCTTGTTACTCTGACTCTCCCTCTTTCTCTTTTCAACTTTGTCTCTCTCTTTACCTTTTTCTTTTTCTCTCTCTCTCTATGTCTTTCTTTCTCTCTCTGTCATTGTCTCACTCACTCTCTGTCTCTCTCTGTCTCTGTTTTCTCTCTCTCTCTCTCTCTCTCTGTTTCTCTCTCTGTTCTCTCTCTCTCCCTCTCTGTTCTCTCTCTCTCTCTCTCTCTCTGTCACTCTCTCTCTCTCTCTCTCTCTCTCTTTTTCTCTCTCTCTCCTGGTACAGAGACAGATTTAAAATGCCCTTTTATTGCGGCGTCTCCTTTGAGAAGGAAGCTGGAGTGCGGGGCTTGCATGGTCAACTGGGTTCAACTTCTCCTCGTCTGGATATTACGCTACGTTCGCCGTGTTTATTCTCGGCGGAGAGCTACATAGCCGCAGGGACTTGGTGGGGGCCAACAGAGCGGACTAAATGCTCGGAGTGTCTGAGAGCCCTGAATCTTTCCTTTTTTCGCTGTTTGTTTGTTTGCGTCCTCGCTTATTTATTTATTTCCCCGGCTATGTTGGAAGTAGCGGGAAGGGGGCCGTGGTGTGTTAGCGACTGCTGGAGTCGGGCTTTATCTTGCCGTGCAGCAAGTTGTGCGCAGGCAGCGGAGGTGGTGTCTCGTTTCATTGTGAATTAATCAGAACGATTGCTCGGGCCTGGGGGGAGGTTCTGGGTGAGGAGACAATGGCTCAGCGGGCCCCTCTCCACTCTTTAATTGCGAGCATTTTCCGCGTCCGCTCTCCGTTGGGCGGCCTTTCAAAACAAGCCATTCACAGAGACAGAGAGAGAAAATAGGAAAACAGCAGTTCCGATAAATCACTGCTTGTTACCTCCAGTGAGCCCACACCCCCCCAGCCCATAGCATAATAGCCTCCTTTGGTCGACGCTGAAACACAGTCTTTATGGAGAGACTCCGTGGGGATGCAAAGGCAGGATGTCACAAATCAGCATGGGGTGCCCATATGGAAAGGACATGGATGGTCATTTCCATTATGCGCAATTAATACAAGCCCATACGGCGCACTGGTCTAACGGTTATTGCTTAGCAATGTTATAAACATTCGCATCATAAAGAGCTCACTTATAGAAGATGGGCTATTGTCCCAATTGTATGCAAAAGTCTTTCTCTCTCTCTCTATCTTTCTCTTTCTTTCTCTCTCTCCCAGACTGGAGACAGATTTATTTATAAATATGTTTATATATAGAGGGCACGTTAATGTGTTATTATCGCATTAGCGCATTATTTACTTAACGCCGACAATTATTTTATCGCATGTTGATGCAGTTTTTTTTAATTCCTTTTATTGAGAAAGTTTGTTGCTTTTTTGTGCTCGACCACTTCACCTCACTCTAACATGCCCTGGCAGTTATAGCTTTGTTTTTATATTTGATTTGATTACATTAATGTTTAACAGCAGCGTTCCCTTTAACACAGTTACACAGTTGCAGTTCAGATATTTTCAGAAATATTTGAACTGCAACTGTGTAACTGTGTTAAAGGGAACACTGCTGTTAAATAAGCTCCTTATTAGTTTAAAGTGTTTGGAAACCAAATTTTCTTGCAGTTTTGTTTATATAGCAGTACTTTTAAAGTAAAATTTAAATAAATAAAATAAAAAGAATTGAATTTTTCATATATATATA
>JBBPCX010000088.1:26124186-26137624 GCA_037974365.1 Hydrocynus forskahlii | reverse complement strand
CCTCATAAAGCAGAATGAGGTGCTTGTGTAGGAATTTAACAGACACTGGCATGGAATGGTTGTCACACTCATAGAGAGTCAGATTTAAAAATAAATTGCAGTGGTTTCTTATTTTTTTTCCAGAGCTGTATGTTTTGACTTACTTTTGCAATACACATAATGTACATTTGCAATTGAAATTTGAAAGCCAAGAGCCATCCAAGAACAATTTAGAATCATAATCAGAATACTGTACTGATCCTGGAGGAAACTGCTGATGTTACGAGTGCATAGACACACAGAGACACAGAGACAAGAACGATAAAAATATTCAAAGTTGAAATAAATCTAAATAAAAACTCAATATGAAATACACAAATTAGGACTGAAATTGTTGAATACGGTTATAGCACGTTTACCACATTATAAACATCTGCAGTTTGGATGTTTGGTACCTTCTCCTCCACCTCTGGCTCAACTTTTGTAATGTGCATATGAGAAGGCTTTCATATAATGACATTTTGCCACTAAAATATAACTGACTGACGTGTGCTGTATCTCCAAAATCCCATTTCTCCAATTCTGCTGTGAAGACTTGAAACCAGTTCGTCGTCTGGGCATTTCATACAGGCAGTGTGGGGAAACATAAAAAACTTGAAAACCCCACACTGTCCCCCTGACGGGCTAATCAAAGCCACAGCAATGTTTTAACCCACGGTATCTTGTTGATGAAAATCAAACAGACAAGCATGCAAGAATTATTGTGCTCTGAAAAAAAAGAGGAAGAAAATGCCGAAAAGAATCCCAGCATTAGGGTAAAACAGCAGCGAGGCGGCCAGGCGCTGTCGGCTGGTCTTCATTGCTCTGGAGAGATGGCGGCGGGAGTTTTGCAGGAGGGCACAATCAATGCTGGCTGAATGCGTGCGCATCTGCAGTGGAGATGAATTACTCGTTCTGGCTCCCTTGAGGCTGTACCTTCGCCATATAGAGCTCCACTGCAGAAAAGAGAGCCTCTCAATAAATGGGGGAGCTAGTCCAGCGCCTACCCAGCTCGCCTATAGCCCCCTTCTAGGCTTTAACTTTGAAAAATAAAGGCACAATGCCAGAAGAACCACTTTTGGTTCTATGGATGGTTCTCTGAAGAACCTATTTTGAGCATGAAGAACCTAGTTGTACATAATGTAGAAGTTCTACACCTATTAAACCATAAAACAGCCCGAACCAAGAACCACTCAGAAACATGTCATTTTTAGGATTCCGAAGAACCTTTACATTATTTAGAGGCTCAGTGTTCTTCCCAAAAAGTACCAAAAAAGGTTCTCTGTGGTAGAACCCTCTTTGGTGTTAGAACCACATGCCGTTTCTCCATCACTGAGAAGAACCATTTCATCATGCAAAGAATCACTTAGTTTTAAAACATTCGTTTTAAATGGTTCTTTGAGTTGTCATGGTTCTATACTTAAGAGGATCCTTGAAGGACGTCCTTATGAAAACAGTAAAGGGCTTCTTGATCCTCTTCCTTTTGTTTTGTTTTCCTTGCCTTTAACAATCATAGGGCGCGAAGGAAGGCCTTGTCAGAGAGTTAAGGAACGAAAAGATACCGCCTGTCAGCCGACTCGTAATTGGTTTACATGCATATTGAATGGGAAGCCTAAGGCATTAGCTGGAATGGCTTTATTAGAAGGTGACGTTGAAGGCGCGGGTTTGAGACATCAATAGAAGTTATGCTGTCTGTCCAGGGGCCATGCTTGACTCCTCTTTGATGGCACCATGAAATCTGACTTGTCGTTATTAGTATGCAATAGAAGCACTTACCCTTTCGACTAAAGGCTTATGAAGGACATTATGGTGCATGACAGAGTCGGCTTCCCTGCTAGTGGGTCTAAAAGGGTGACGCTGTTCTAGTGTTACAGTCCCGCTAAAATAAGTGAAGCATGGAATTTCCTTGAAACAACTGTGTAGATCATCCTAACATGAGCAAAATATATCTGGGCCTTTTTGTCTTCTGGCCAAAACTGAATCTTTGCTCCATCCACAGATTTGTTTTGTCATAGCAAATGTTGAAACGTGGGGCAAACTTTACAGAACAGCTGACAAAAGTCCCAATCTTTCTTATGAGAAACTGCTGAGCTGTAAAATACTGTACTTACATCTAGAGCAGGGGTGCCCAAATGCAGTCCTGGAGCACAGTTTGGGAGTTTCCCTCCTCAGACAAACTCAATTAACAGGTGAAACTGAGCTCATAAATCACCAAACCGTGCTTCTGAATCACGCTTTACCTGAACCCTGCTACTTGACACTGACATAGACATCATGTTACCTTTTATTGTCATGACAGATACTACAATCTTTGATGTCATGACTTGAAATCAGCATGTGACATACACTATCACCGTTTTTGCCATAACAGACAGATGATTGTTATTGACAGTATTGATAGTGTATGTAGCATGCTGATGTAAATTCGTGACAGATACAAGCTTGTCATGAGTGTTTGATGTCATGAATTTACATTAGAGTGTGACATACACTGTCAATACTGTAGGCATATCAAACCTCATAGTATCTGTTGCGACAAAACTGGCGATGGTAACATGACGCTGTTATGTCAACGGACATATTCTGTCATGACCACTCGTGACAGAATATGACATCAGACTTGGCATGTTTATGGCATGGTTATGTCAATGTGAGGTATAGGGGTCAGGTATGTTTGTATATGTGTAAAGGGCTGCCTTGTAGGATAGATAAGTAGGAAATTTGTTTCATGCTAATGCCTAATTTGGATGGACTGGGAAAAAAAAAATGCCTAATTTGGATTGATCTCAGGTCAAACATGATCTCATAACAAGAATACGTATCTGGGGATAATTCATCCTTGACATAATTAATTGCTAACAAGGACACCCACCACATGTTTGTCTAGTCCTTGATCTATTAATGTTCAGAATACAAGCAATAGCGTTATCATAAGCTAGCGTTAATTGTTCTAAATTATTTATCTACAACTCTATTTGATTTCAGTTACTCATAGGTGTGCTTGTGACACAAAAAGAAGTCCATGAAACCACTTCAGATACTTTGTAACTCGGGTATCTGGTTTTGCAGAACTATTTGTGTTCTCTGACGTATTATGGTGGCACTTTTCAGCCATACTAACTTGTATTACATCCTTAATCTATCCTGTGGCTTGTTATCCTTTGGCCGACATTGACGAGGGCACCATTGCCCCCTGCTTTGAGTGCTGCCTTCACGAGGCACTACACTGATTTGGAAATTTCACACATAGTTTGTTCTGACCCTAAAAAAAAATCTATTTTCCCACCCACATGGGAACTCGTTACAAGATCATGCCTGGCCTGGCAAAGATAACATTTGATTACCTATAATAGTATTCATCTCCAGTGCAAAACCAACAGAAAATGACTTTGTTTTGTGTCCTCAAGCAATTTTCTCATTCAGCGCAAGTTTGTTCAGCTCCGGAACAGTAGCTATGAAAGGACTGATTTGTGGGCGGGGTCTGGATAGGTCTATTGTGCTGATGTGGTATTATTCATTGTAACTGATGTACACAAATGAACATGAAGTCGGTTCAGTGCATCATTTTTCTTCAGTGTACTCCGGTGGTTACAGCTGAACAGACACACTTGCAAGCTAGCTGCTGCACAAAGACAAGCTTTTGCATGGGAACTAATAACCATCTACATCTTTCTCAACTAACACTTGTGATTTGCTGAAACGAATGGAAAATTCAGATGACCCTACTCCCTCCCTCTCTCTCTTCCTCTTCCTCTCTCTCTCTCTGTCCCTCCCTCTCTCCCGGAGTATAAAGATGAGTAATGTGTGTGGCGCCGTTCAGCCCATAGGGGAATATATTATCCCCCTCAGCCTGTCCCGGCAATGATGAATGTCTGGGGCACTAACGCTGCAGAGTCACCCCCACTATGCCTCCTCTCTCTCACCCTTTCTCCCTCTCTCCCTCGTTCTCTCTCTTTCGCGTAATGCCATCAGAGCGAAGGGGAACAGGAACATTTTTATTTCTCGGTGAACCGCTGACCAGCGACAGCAGTGGGATGCAGCGGGATCCCTTCGCAGCGCCTCTACGTCCTCCGCCCTAGATCACGTTTGTTTTGAACATTTTCTCCCCCTTTGTGTTCAGCATCACCTGCTCACATTCCAGAAATGTCCCGCTCGATCTCACGACGCCAAGATTGGCCACAAGCGAAGGAAATTGTCAGACGGCGCGGTAATAGTCAGGCGAAATTGCATCCTAGACTGCTTTGCCTGCTTTGAGTGCTCTGAGATGCATATCGGTTTCAGCACTTTGACAACTTTATGGAAGCACTCTATTCTCTTAATGTGTTTCCAAGATGTTCCGCTCGGTTTAAAGCTCTGTTGCAATGTTTCATAGTAGTTAATAGGGGGCCCACTAAATTACTGCTAAATTACAATGGCACAGAAAAATGGCGTATGACGTAATGGTGTCGGTACAGTTTGGATTTTGTATGCTGATGACTGTCTGTGTGCCCTTTCATGTAGCTGGTTTTATATTCTTGTGTACTGGTTGAGCATCAGGTGCTTGGTTAGGATGTAACAGTATCTTCTTACCAAGCTTTGTGGAACATCACCGTAATGCTGCAAAAAGCAAGTGTAATGATGACGATGAGAGTATGAAGTGCAACATTTTGAGCATTTTCTTACTAGTTTAAAAGATATAGATAAGAGAATTAGTCATTTTTTTCTTGTTTTATCTTACAATATATAAGCTTCTGCTTCTCATTTTCATAAAGATTGATTCCTGTTTTTGTGCATGTTTGCCCGTTTCCTATGTATTGCAAATTTGGTTTAAACAAAAATCTGGACTGTCTGGAAGTTTGTGAACCCCTGTTCTAAAGAAGACAGAGCTATTAGCTTGGCTTAAACACATTTGAATAAAACAGTGTGGTTATGTCTACTAAATGAAGGGAGATTCAATTTGATGCATGACATATTTGTCCCTGATGTGTAGCTATGCAGCAGAATTGATATCTTGGCATGTAAGAACATCTTAAATCTAGTCGATATGTCTAATAGTTCTCGATATTCAAAATATCTTCTTGTGTTTCTTTCTTATAGTGGTTAAGGTTAAAGATCTAGGTAAAAGAACCTGATCCTAGGAACTGATGGCACTTTCTACCTAGGCATTATGGAACATTTCCACTAGAACAGACCGTGCCTTTAGCATTGACTGAATTAAAGAGTGTGTTTTCACTAAATAAAGTAGAAAATGTAATAGTGTTTATCCAGGTGCCATATTAAGCTCTATTTTTGTTCTTTCATAATAATCACAATTAGGTTTTTAGGTAAACTAGAGTGGTTCTAGGTAGGCCTGTCACAATTATTATATAATCGTTTGACTGCAGTTTTTAGGATGATTACAATCATTTTGGCTTACTGGTGTTATTAGATTTCCCAATCATCATAAGTAGCAGGTGAAATGAAAGCATTTTCATATGTCAAGTTGTTACAAATGAATATTTGTATATATATATATAAACATATATACACACATATTTATTTAGTTATTTATTGGCATTACTTACGATTTAGACAATATAGTTCAGTATTTATATATATATATATATAATTACTGTCTCTCATGTAACCTTATAACAGCAGTACACATTTCAGAACAGTTTGTTAAGCCTTTGCTACTGGTCTGCAATGACATCTGCCACAAAGTTTATCTAGTCCATGCTTGTTAAATATAGCGAGTACAGTGGTTTAACCTTGAATGCATATCTGAGAATTCTTGTCGCTCAAAAGACTGCCAATTCTTTCCCCTTCACATTCACTCCAGCTATATTATCCCTTCCTGTATACAGCAGAGAGCACATACAGCCACTGGTAATTAATGGTTAGCTTTTCTCACAAGCTCAGTGATAACTTAAAGCAAAGCAGTGTTTCCCTACCTTGGCTGCACATTTCAGTGTTTTCCTGCTCCTACACACTTAGGAAAGGCTTGTTTGCTAGTTTGGTTTAAAAAAGTGTTTTTGGAGAATGAATTACACTGAAATGTGCTGAGCATGAGGGCCAGGGTTGGGAACACATATTTACATGCTTAACTAAAGTTTTTTTGGGGGTGGGAGGGACTATGCTAACTTTGTTACATGCATGGGTTAACGATAGAATAGTATTGTATTGATTGATGAGTGCACCACTGCCATTTACTTTGGGTTTCACTTTTACAAGGCTTTGAAATGGTTTAGAAACCTCACACTTAGTTTGTTCCTACTAAGTTAACAAACCCACCCAAATGTAGCTTATGTCTGATTGTCCCCAGACATTTTGGCTAAGATACCATGACTATTTTCTGGTTGTACAATGTAGCATTAGCTACAGTTGTAAATACAGGTAGAGGAAGCAGGACAGCTATGGTTTAGCTATATAAGTTAAGCAAAAAAAGACAAATTGCTGTAATAATTTAGGTAGCAATTCATAGTAAGCTAATATTTCATGATCTTGACAGGGCTCATTTTAGGTTAGCATACAGTGCTATCTTCTACTCAAGCCTTGTAGGACATCTCCGGTAGAGGTGACTATTAGCTTGACTGAATAAGAGAAAATGGCACAATTACAGAAATGAATATGACTTATGATGTGAGGATTTTAAAACAGATTGCAATATCATGATGTACATTGCCTACTTTAGTGTTTTCTTATAATGGTTAAGGTATCAGTTTTAGGAAAAAGAAAGTAATGCTGGCCTGAATTACAGAGTGTGGTGCGCTGATGGTCTGGCGCAATAAAAAGTACGGTGAGGATGAAAGTCGCACACTGCCGAAGAGCTATGAAATAGATGCCCTCGCATTAGCGCGCCGGCTGGCTCCTGTTCAAAACCCGATCAGGATTAATCACCTGTCAGCATGGCTTGTTTTCCAGTCTCCTCTCTCTCACTCTCTCGCTCCTTCCCTCACACTTACTCCTTTTCTTTATCACTCATATTTTTCTTACTATCTGCACTAGCTCTCTTTTCCCATTTTCTTTAGTGGAGGATGGGGGGGTTGCATACTCATTGCTCCTGAGCGGTCCACCGACCCAAAGGCACTGCAGAGGATGAGGGACTGGAGTGTGTGTGAGTGTGTGTTGCTGTGCATTAGTCACCCCATGCAGCTAACAAAGGCACATGCAACAGAGTGCACTGACTGAATGCCAATTATCCGGGGGTCTTGGATAAAGCCCCAGACGCCTGGGTCATGCTGCTACGTTAGCGCTAATGCGCTAACCCCTGCTGGACTCCACTTCAGAGAGAGGGCCGGAGTGGCTAGCCAGCTAACAGCTAATGGTGTATGCTATACCCACAGAGTGTTAAAAAACAAAATAAAAAACAGAGAGAACATGCGAAAGGGTGACAGCGACAGGCGCTCACACGCTCACACACGCTATAAGCTAGCCGTGATCATAACCCCGTCCTCGTGACATTTGCTCTCATTCGATTTGACATTTTGCAGAGGCTTGGGGAAGCCATTTGCTGTGCGTGTACATAAGCCTCAATAATCAGCAGTGAGTGCCACAGGCATATGAGATACACATAGCCTGTTCACCATCCAACAAATGTCTTCTCATCATGCAGCTCTACTCTGTATCCCCAGTATCCATTTTCCCCCAGTTTTCTACTTTCCCATAGTGAAACCATAGGGTTTCACTCAAAAGCAGCTGCTGCTAATAAGGCTAGCCGTGGCAGCAGGAGCCGTCTATGATCCGTGCGAGGGCCTGCTGGCTATTTGTAGAGTGATACCTGTGATTTAATTTCGAGTTTTGCCAGCCCCTTCATTTGTAATCAGCTTCTGCTCCAAGTTTGCTAATCAGCCAGTATAATCAGGGCTGGAGAAAATCGCAAGTGGCTGAGTGGACTCATCTGAAGGAGCAATGACCTTCTCCGCGCATTAGCGCACATCGCGAGGTGGAGTGTTACAAGGGCACTGATTGGTCTAAATACAGTCTTCCTCTGCTAAAGGCTCAATAATGAGAGTGAGCCTCTCTCCACATTCCATTGTAGTGAGAATTGACCTAAGGGACAATTCATACCTGTAATTAATAAGATTACGAGGAAGAAATCTAAATGGAATACACCCAGTCAGACAAGCGAACAGTGAATGAAAACTAGTGTGAGACAGTTAATGTCATTCAAATTTGAATAGCATCCATTAAGTAGTAGGCACATTTGCATTTGTGCATAATGCACTCTTTTTATAGCGCATAAAGGCCTATTTTTACTCTGGGTTGCTTTAGTTGACCTAAATAAGCAGACTCTGGATATTAAACCACTCCCTCTTCATCCCCATGAATGACCACAGCATGGGCCAGAAAGTCTCTGGCCATCATCTTGCCAATATTGCTAACATGTGCCTGGGCGTTCATGTACTGTCTGATCTCCTGGACTTTCATACTGTCTGTATTGTTTTTTCTTTTTTTCAGACATCCACGATGAAAATGGACTGAGACCAGTCATGGTGTACATTCATGGTGGATCCTACATGGAAGGCACAGGAAACATGATCGATGGCAGCATCCTGGCCAGCTATGGCAATGTCATAGTTGTCACCCTCAACTACAGACTCGGTGTATTGGGTAAGTCAATCTGTTTGGTTTAACTGGCTGCAGTTTTGACATTGGAACTTGTCAGTTTTTTTATTTAGTAATTGCTAAGCTAACTGATTGAAATAGGAATTGTTACCATTTAAAAAAAACCATCAGATTTGTATTAATTCACTGAAATTAGGGCGTTGCTCTGTGAACAGAAGATGACCTATTGGTTCACCTATTTGTGAGCTCATGGGACAGTTGTGGCAGCTGTTGTGGTCGTCTTTGCTGGATGACTCCCCAGTTTTCCACGTCCGGAATTTATGAACGTCCATGAACTCTTTCATTCTTAATGAGGATGATTTTGCTGCTCTTCAGAACTACTGTAATATTTGACCATGCAATGTCTACATTATTTTACACCATCAAGCCTATTGTAATCATATTTGGCACAGAATTATAGTTACGCGGATATTGACTTCTAGGAATTATCCTTGAGCACATTTGCAGCGGTAATGCTCAGTGCAGTCATTTCAGAGATAAACCAAGCAATTATTCCCTCTCTTCCTAATAGCAGTGCGTTTAAATGAATCTGAGTTTCACAAATACTTGTCTCAGTCTAGGTTGCGTGCCGTCCCTCTCAAATATCACAATGCGTTTGAAAAATAGAAAAAAAAAACATGTACAATGTATGTTAATAAAATAGCAAAATATGCAAAGTCCATAACCTTATTCCCACTATAGTTGGATATGGGTGGGGGAAAATATTAAAATGGCAGACCCCCTCTTTTTACCGTCATGCTTGGAAGGAGCTGCTCTGCTTACCATTTGTTATCAGCTCAAGCTGTCGGCAAAGCTCCCTATATTTAGTTGTGCTGGAGCCAGGGGGAAAAGGTGTTCTGGAAAAAAGTGCACTGCAGGGAAAGAGAGATAGAGAGTGAGAGAGAGAGAGAGAGAGAGAGCGAGAGAGAGAGAGAGAGAGAAAGAGCAAGAGAGAGAGAGAGAGAGAGAGAGAGAGAGAGAGAGAGAGACAGAGAGACAGAGAGAGAGAGAGAAAGGCAGCTGAAGAGCTTGTTAACCATGTATCCTCTCTGGTTGTCTTCTCTGAGTGCTGTCTCAAATGCCAGACCCCCACCCTCCCCTTCCACAAGGCTGTTTATGTGTTTATGCAAGTTCTAGCCAAATCTGAGGTAAATCAAAGAATCAGATGTGCTGGGTAAATGAGTGGGGTTCACCCTTTATGGTTTGTGGACATTTATTCTCAACAAACAGTGTATCAACATTCCGTCACAAATGTTAGTTGCATGAAAAGCTAGTTGCATGAAAAACAGCAACAATGCAAGCAATGACAGTAGCATGTCTACAACACACTTGGTCATCTTTACTTAGCCCGGTTTAGTATTTGGTCTAACTCAACATGTAAATATGTCAACTAAGCATGCTTCCATAGATAAGTGTAATATAGTATAGCTTGACAGTATTTCTATGAGGCATGGTGTTGGATATGCAACTTCATTAACTGTTAGCAATAGTTTTTCTAGTTTTTAACGACCTCCTATCATACATACCCTTTTCTTTCATTAATTCCCCCAAAAAGGTCCACTTATTTGGGAATCCGTGTACCAAAAAAACAGTCATTATTCATTTTTGCATGGTTATTTTTCAAGTTCAGTCATTTAGACGTTTGTTCAAGTGGCTTTGAGATGTGCAAATGGGCTCTGTTTTGATTGGCTGGCCTCAGAAGCAGTTCAGTCGGAAACACCTTGTGCATAAATGAGCATGGCTACAATTCTGTATGTAAATGCATTCGTTTTTTTGGGACAAAAAAAGAATGTATTCCGAGCAGGCTGTCTAATTTCTACATATACCCTTGGTAATTAACTTTATTCCAAGCATATAAGCCCTTTATGTCCCTGTGGAGGAGGGTTTGTGCTGCACTGAAGGTCAATGTGGTACCCTAGATAGTGAGTACACTGTGATTTGGTGCGCTGCCCACTTTGATAGGAGCCTGATGTCCTTCTGTTTTGGGAGCGTAAAAGCGCAAAACCTTTTTACACTTCAAAGGTTAATGTTTAGCACTGCTGTAGAAACTTGGTGACAGAATGAGTGTTATGTGTGTGTGGGTAGTGTCCGTGTGTGTGTGTGTGTGTGTGTGTGTGTGTGTGTGTGTATGAGAGAGTGAGAGCAGACACCAAGCAGTCTGCTGTTTGCTTGGCTGGGGTCCAGCTGTACCAGTGAGAAGTACATAAGGCCTCAGCTGTTGCTAAACCCGCAACGTTTTAATTAATTTACCCTCTTACGACACACTTACACTCTTACTGCGCGAGAAATGACATTTAGGTGCTAGAAACATGTTTATAGATGGTAATACAGTTACCGGTTGTGAGAGTAAGCAGAAAACACATTGTGTTTTTTCCCCACATAGAAATGGGATTACTAAATTGGCTAACATGTGGTTGTGACTGTATAGAGCTTCAGATAAATGATTGCTGGTGGGGGCCATCAGTCACATATAATAGGGCATCAGCTCTTGTGTTTGTGTTAGTGTGTATGTATGTGTTTGTGTGTGTGTGTCAGTGTGTGTGTGTGTGTGTGTGTGATGCTTTCGTAACGACTGCACCATCTGTGGAAGAGCATCACATGCGGCTTGCTGATGAGATGAAGCAGAGTGTGTTTAGGACGAGCTGAACTGAGACATGTCATGGGCACATGTCTCTCTCTCTCTCTCTGTCTATCTCTGTCTCTCTCTCTCTCTCTCTGTCTGTCTCTGTCAGTCTCTCTCTCTCTGTCTGCCTGTCTGTCTCTCTCTCTCTCTCTCTCTCTCTGTGTCTCTGTGTTTCTTTCTCTCTCTCGCTCTCTCTCTCTCTCTCTGTCTGTCTCTGTCTCTCTCTCTCTCTGTGTCTGTCTCTGTGTCTCTCTCTCTATCTTTCTGTCTCTCTCGCTCTCTCTCCCTTTCTCTGTCTCTGTCTCTCGCTCCCTATCTTTCTCTCTCTCTCTCTCTCTCTCTCTTTCTCTCTCTGTCTGTGTCTCTCTCTCTCTCTCTCTCTCTCTCTCTCTCTCGCTCTCTCTCTCTCTCTCTCTTCCTTGTTATACTCAGATGTGAGCAGACCATTGATGTCCTGTGCATATAGCAGCATGTGTCTGAGCATTAGCACTAACTAGGGGAATTATGGGAAATGTAGGACAGAATATCAGAGCTGATCTTTATTGCCCGCAGCAATCCTCCAGACCCGCATTTCCATAAAAAATCTTTTTGAAGAAGAAAATCAAATAAAATTGAAATCAATGACACTGAAATAAAACTGCTGATCATTATTTAATCCACTCTTAGACCAGACCCAGCTTATAACTGCTTTTTGTTGATGTTCTACTAATTTTGGTCTGAAACTGAAACCTGAAGGCCCGGGCTCCTTTTGATCCAGCAGCTCAGTCCAGTGTTTGAGAGAAACAAAAATATTGCTAAAGTGATGGTACAAGTGTTATACTTGTATATGAGTTAGATTTGTATATGATGCATTTGAGTTTGTATTAAAGTACAAAGTACTTGCATTTAAATCAATATGAAAGTGTCCATTATTAACCTTTATATGTGAAGTCATGGCCTTATATTAATGGACATTATGTCATTGTCCTATATATACAAATGTAATTACTTGCATGACTATGTTGCACGAGATAATTCAGACACTATAAATCTTGAAACATCAAGGTTTATTTCTCCCTTGAAACCTTGAGCTTTAAAAATGTATGCACACTTCTGCATCTAATTTACAGAAACATGCTTTTAAGAGCCTTTATGCTATATTTTACTTGCATTTTAGTTTTTCCCTGAGGTCTACTTAAGATGTTAATGTAGATTCATGTAACAAAACAGTCATTAGTAATTTCTAAAGGATATTTTTCCAACCTCTCTCCATTCCTTCGAAAAAAAACAGCTTTTTGGTGGGTTGCAGAAGAGACTTAAAAGTGACTCTCATCGTACTGGAGAGACCAGTTCAGGGGGCTTCACTTCTGCCACAGAGAGAGAGGGAGAGAGAGAGAGAGAGAGAGAGAGAGAGAGAGAGAGAGAGAGAGAGAGAGAGAGAGAGAGCAAGCAAGAGAGGGGCCGAGGTGGACGGACAGACAGACAGACAGACAGACAGACAGACTGGTTTCAGGATCATACAGTGAACAGTGAAATGACTGGCAGCTGGAACCTTTCTCTTTTCAGCTTAGTGTCAAGTTGTGGGTATGTAAGTGGTGGGTATGAGAGTGTAGGTGTGTGTGTACATGTGTGTGTGTGTGTGTGTGTGTGTGTGTGTGTGTGTGTTGAGTGGACCTTCCTGTGGAGTGTCATGAAGAGCTGGAGGGCAGAGTGGTAGTTTCATGGCTACTTTAATGACCATGTTGCCTGTCAAAGAAGAGAGAGAGAGAGATGGGGGTGTGTGCTATGATACTGAGGGGGACAGGAGAAAGCTTAAGGGCGAGAGAGGAAAGAAAACTAGAGGGCAGGTGAATGAAGGAGGACAGAGAGAGTTGCTGTTGTATACAGTGAACATCCACTTTAGATCTACATAGCACTGATGAATATGAACAAATATATACATACACACCTCTGGAGAAAAAATAAGAGACCACTGTAAAAATGTTCAGTTTCTCAGGTTTTATCTTTTATAGTTGCAAGTATTGAACTGAACTGACAATATTTCTCCTCATTTCCAAATACAAATATTGCTCTTTATAGCATCATTTTAAAGAAAATGACAAAACATTAAAATGAGAGAAATGATACAGAACTTGAATAATTCAGAGAAAACAAATCTCTCATTCACTCTTAAACCAAATGGCAATAATTACCTTTGACAAACTTCTAGTAGTGTTTTACCATCCAACTGGTCTCATTGTGAGAAGAGAGTGT
>JBBPCX010000088.1:26113969-26124086 GCA_037974365.1 Hydrocynus forskahlii | reverse complement strand
TGTCTCTGTAACTAATGACTGTAAGACTGTCCCTGTAACTAATGACTGTAAGAGTGTCTCTGTAACTAATGACTGTAAGACTGTCCCTGTAACTAATGATTGCAAGACTGTCTCTGTAACTAATGACTGTGAGACTGTCCCTGTAACTACTGACTGTAAGACAATAACAATATAAAATATGAAGTCTAAATAAAATAAAAATAAAAAATGTGTAGAAAAAAACCTTAATATGCATATATACAAAAATACTAAATACTATGTATGTATATATCTCCAAGGTTTAGTAAATACATAATAAAGACACCACATCTCATATTTGTCCAAATTTTATGAGAATATAAAGATTATCAACCCAATTTTGGGAACTTCACTGAAAGCTAGTTTTTGTAGTTTAATGACACTTCATGATACCTTTCGTGACAACTGACATGACCCTGTATGAACATTTATTAAGGTTTATTCCAAGCATCAAACTGTCATTAGGGTTCCTTTTAGCCACAATTGATGTCAATTTGATGCTGCATGACCTTCAGATAAGCCTTTATAAAGGTTTATGTTAATTGTCCTTATGAACACTGGCCTTTAGTGAAGCGTTACCCCAATTTTCTGACATTTTTAGGTATTTAAAGGGGAATTGCTGCATAAATCATTCACTAACAAAGCATGAGTTGATATGAAAAGGTTCATTCTTACTTTGGAAGCATAAGTGTATTATATTCCCCTGCAGTTATATTTTATATTTAGGTCGCACGTCATGCACAGGTCAAACTCCAGGCTTTTGATTTCATGTATTATGTATTAGGTTATGAAACCTGAGAAGGACCTGTTTAAGGTACAGAACTGTAATTTACATGTACCTTGATGAAGAAATATGTACCTATAACAGTGGGAAGCCTACAACTCAAATATAGCCATTTTATTTACCATCCAAAATGACCAGGGAGCCTACATGTGTCTCCTGAAATTTAAAAGGAAGGTCGTTCGTGGTCAAATAGTGGCAAATCTGGTAAAAATAACCTTTTCTTTGGCTACTGTTAAGAAGCGACACCTTTTCTAATGGATTTTACCTGCCATGATCGGGTTTTAAAATTGGTTTTAGACCAAAATCTTATCTCATAAGCTCTCATAAGTCCACGTCTCAGGTGTCAGGCAGCACATTCATAACAATTTCCCGTAATAACTTCCTGTATGGAAGCTTTTAGAGGCATTAAACATGTCAGACGCCTGGCTCCTATCAAGAGTTCTGACTGCTTACCGCTGAAAAGTTCTTAAGTTATTTTGATAGAGAAATATAATGCAGAATTGCATATATTTATATACCTCTCATAAACAAACAAACAAACAAACAACTAAACAGCCTCCCAGAGCCACAGCGACTTGTGCGATTCGACAGATAAAAGGGTTTTGCCACGCCGAGGCAGGAAGGAAAAAGCACAAGTTGATTTGCATGATTCCTTTAGGGCTGGGGCGCTTCCCTGAGAGCAAAGCTGATTAAAGAGTAATGCCACCCAGGGACTAGAGGCTACAGCCACCCAGCGAGACAGAAAAGGCGTCCAGCCGACATGGCGACGGAGGCTTTGATCATCGCCCTGCCACGAAGCGCGTCGGAGAATAAGGGCTGTTCGTAATGCGCTTAATTAACGGGACGAAAAGTAAAATGAATATGCATCGAGCAGCGATTTTATCTCCTTATCCTTCACTTCGAATCGGAATTAGCATCTTTGGAACAGAGCGAGCGGCTCCACGGCCGCACTTTACTCTCCGATGATGGCTCTTCTAAAGGTTTTTATGACATGCGTATTTTCAAGCAGCACTCCATTCTTCATCAACCATAATAAATGTCGATCTGAAAGAGGGTTAATGCGACGCCACATAACATGCACCTGCTCGTTCAATGTTTCTCCTGAAAACAAAGATATTAATTTGACGCTTCTCTCTCCTTCGCCTCAGTAAAAGCCTCGGCTCCTCTGGGAAGGCTTTACACTAGATGCTGGGACATTGCTCTGAGAATTTGATTGAATTTAGCATCAGCTACTGATGTTAGGACCACAAAATCAACTCCAACTCGTCCAAACTGTGTATTTTATACATTTTCTACCCACAACAAATTTGACCTCTTCAAATGCACAGGTATTGCAATATAGGCTTACATATAAAGGACATAGATCTGACATAAACGCGAGAGTTTATGTGATAACCTATGACCTAAATGTAAGCGTTTAGGAGGATGATTTATGGTTTATGTCAAATGCGAACACCATAATTAAGCCCTTACACTTCTGTTCTTCTTAAGTTCTATTTTTATTATTATTACTATTATTCTTTCATAGCTAGAATTATTTTATAGCTGGAATTTCTTCTCACCCGACAGTTTTTGAAAGATTGGCAGGTCAAAGCCTCGTTTTGAGTAGAATATGTTTTTAAACACAAACTTTTTTTGGCCGTGAAAAAAAAAAGGTGTAACAGCAATCACACTTTGCATTTTGTCTTGGAAATGCAATCTAGTTTTAATTTACTCTGCTACATTGCTCCACTTCAGCTTGTTATAATGTAATCTAGTTGCAGCAGTTCCTCATTATCAATGATCAACTAGTTCAACATACCAACATCCTATAATGAGAGAACTAACTGTTAACTAGTGTGTTGAAGACATATGGTCATAAATACTATTCAGAAATGAGAAATCAACAGGTAGTTACCACTTGTTAGGCTATATTATGTATTATTAGCTGTAAGACTAGCTTAGAAGATGCTTTTCCATCAATCAGTGGAGAAGAGAAAAAAGAGGACTAGGGTGGATGTTTCTCAGATTGTCTCTTTCATGGGTGCAAGCATTGAACTGAACAGCTTTGCCTTCGTTTTTAAGAACTTCTTTAAAGCATCATTCTAAAGGAAATGGCAAAACATCAGAATAAGAGAAACGATGCAGTGTTTACAGAACTTGAATAATTCAAAGAAAACAAATCTCTTGTTCACTCAAACAAAATAGCAATAATTACCTTTGATGTACTTCTAGTAGTGTTTTACCATCCAACTGGTCTCATTGTGAGAGGAGAGTGTTGATTACAGAAGTGTTTTTATACTTTTCCTCGTTAAATAAGATGTGATTCAGGTGATCACTAATTATTTTTTTCCCAGAGCTATGGATATATATAGTTAATAATTACAGTAGATCATTTCTTGCATGACAATCAAATTGATCACTGCACGGTAACATTATGGAAACATTTAATTAACACATACTTTTTTATGCAGAGATCCAACATTAATTGTGATGGCTGTGATTCATGATTGTGTTTTCGTGCGTTAAAGCAACGTAACTGTGAAAAGCCCAATGTGGCTTTGATTAATTAAGACTGACTTTCTGAGGTCTGGATGGATTATTTTTTTTCTGCTTGTCTGCGTAGAGTTTAACTTGAAAGTTACCCAACCATCTCCTGTAATGATAAAAGCATGGTATAAATAGATATTAGTTACTACGCACTGAAACAAGCAGAGAAAATACTTGTATATTCTCTAGGCCCTACTCATTTTATTTAAACCGCATTCATGCTTGTAGGCGGACATTTTATTAGATACTAAATATTTTTAAAGGATTTGAATTTAATAAAAGGTTATTGTGTGACAAAGAGCAAGCTTGAACCTGTCGACATCAAAAATGAATGTAGTTAATTCTATAACTATGTACTTACACTATATGAACAAAAGTATTGTGACATGCCTGTTTTTCAGGGTTTGGGCTAAACCCCTCACTTCCAGTGAAGGACAATCTTAATTCTTCAGCACACCAAGACATTTTAGACAACACCATACTTCCAACTTTCTATTCCAGCATGACTGTGTCCCAGTGCACAAAGTGAGCTCCATAAAGACATGGCTGGAGGAGTTCAGTGTGGAAGAACTTGACTGGCCCACACAGAGTCCTGACCTCAACCCCATCCAGCACCTTTGGGATGAACTGAAATGGAGATTGTGAGCCAGACCTTCTCGTCCAACATCAGTGTCTGACCTCATAAATGCTCTACAGAAGACACAAATTCCCAGAGAAACTCCAAAATCTTGTGATAATCCTTCCAAGAAGAGTGGAAGCTGTTAAAGCTGCAAAGGGAGACCAACTCCACATTAAAGTCTCTGTATTTGTAAGGCAGTGTCATTAAAGTCCCTGTTTGTGTGATGGTCAGGCATCACGATACTTTTGCCCATATAGTGCAGGTATGTAATTATATTTGTTTAATATTGCAAAATGGAGTGAAAATAGGTAGGCAAGTCTGAGGTGTACATTGGAACACTATGTCTAGATGATTTTGGGGATATTCCTGGTAATTAGAATGGGCTTTGACTGATTAACTCAGGCCTTGTTTGTTTCATTTGCAAAGTGCTGATGTGCTGGAAGGTCCAGGAAGGTCCAGAAACGACTGCAGTTCCTGTTGACAAAAGAGGATTAGCTTGTGTTTTGACATGGTTATGTATTTGCTTAGTATCGATCCATCCTTAATGTTTTCTGCTCCGCTCTCCTCCCCAGATTGAATAAATTGTCTCAAAGGCACAGCAAGGAGCCCTACAATGAAACAACGAGCACTTTCTAAACTGAACTAAAGAACTCTATCAGGGGCCAAGCTGACATCAAATATTTCGGCACCAAGCATTGCCTTTACAAAACTCCCAGACTGCAAGCTTTCTTTGTGCTCTATTTTCCTGCGAGTGTGTTTTTGCAAAGGACAAAGCGAGATTCTGTCTTTCCTATGCAATTATTTAAATTTCCGAATAGTAATGGAGTAACCCTTAAGAAGATCTTTAAAAATCTGAAGGAAAATCAATATCTAGATTCTCTATACATCATTGAGTTCCTAAATAACTTACCAAAAAGGGCGCAAAGCAATTAAATCTGTTAAATGTTACATTATTTCTCATGCGCACAGTTTGCTTTAGCATCATCTTGTATTTTATTGTTAATGTTTTAGTATTGTACTGTCATAGTGTATTGTTTTTCTTCTATTGGTTATGCTGCTTCTACTTTCTTCTGTTTTCGTGTCTACTTTGCTGCTGTAACAATGCAAATTTCCAGCCATGGGACTAATTAAGGGTTATCTTATCTTATCTAATCTCTTATCCTTGAATTTATGCAGTACTATCTTCATGAAGCGAGCTGCATCATTATGCAGACCTGTGTAGGTGTTATAGAATCATATGGCAGATTTGTAGTAGTAACATCATTTACATTTGAAGCATGTGTGGTATACAGTCATAATGAAGTTAGCTGTGAGTCATCATGCAGACGGATAATATGTATGATGCGTCATGTAGACTGATGGTCATGTATTATCATAGACTCATAGACTTTTAGTATGTATGACATAGGACCATCATGCATGGTTCGTGTGTTACACTGTAAACTCCAAACAGTTTACAAATTAAAAAGTGATTTTACAGGTTTAGAGTACATTTTACATAATTGTCGTAAAGATGCGTTTGAAGTTCATCAGAATATCAAGCAAATAAATAAATAAATGTACAGTATACATATATATATATATATATATATATGGAAGATATTTTGATGACCTTCAAACCCATCTTTACAACAATTATGGAACTGATTGTACTGCTGTAGCTTAGGGTGCACTGAAATCAAAAGATCAAACGTTGATGTCCATCACTCACTCAGACAGAAGTCCATTCTGTGCAGTTCACCTTGGCTGGCCAAGTGAGAGATGATGGCTTCAGAGCGACCACCTCAGAGATAGCAGAGATAGAGACCACCCTTAGCTCTGTGATTGTGGACTTCTGAAGAGTGACTTAAGCAGCAGACATCATTTATTCTGGTAGACGGGATCATGCTGTCAATTCAGGCCAAGCCTTAAACAGAGCTGGGATTTCATATTTTTGCTTTTGCTGTTTCTATATTCAACAGAAAAATTACACTTGTCTCAACAGTGTTCCAATGTCCGTTCTGGTCGCATTTTCTTTTCAACTTCCAAGGAACCTTACTCTGCATGTCCTTTTCTCAGTAATGGCTTCTTAAGAGCTACACATCCTTTCAGATTCACACTGTTATGGTGTCTTCTCACAGTAAAAGAATGGACTGTTTTTCCAGTGGATTTTTCAGATCCTCCGGAGGGGATTTTCTCTTCAAATTGAAAGCTTTAAGGATTGTTTGTGACATCTGCCAGGTCTTGCATGGCCGTTTACCTTCTGTCTCATCTTCTCATATAAATAATCTCCTTTAGCTATTTTAGATACACATGAGAAAGTAAGGTACAAGGCAGCTGAGGTGGGTTTGGGTAGCCGCTTGAATGATTGTTAGTGTCTCTTGGAGGAGGAACAGTGTCAGTAAGAGCTTTGGGAGCAGTTTGTTCGGGAGGACACATCTATAAGTGGTCAATTTTAGGACTGAAGTACTGAAAATGTTAAATCAGGGTGCACAAAAGTAAAGAATGAAGAGCGAACAAATTAAATACTGAAAGATTTTATTTTATACTCTGTGTTGGAGGGCTTAAAACAGATTGTAAATATAATTAATTACATAACTGTAATAAATTATGTAGCTACATAATTCCATAATAATAGGAATGTACTGCAAATGTGTAGCAAAGCAACAAAAAAACTTTGTTTTCTGTCCTATACGCAGCAAGCAGTCCTGACCTTGCAGCTGGCACGTAGCTCAATAGAACCCTTCATGCACTCTATGCGAGAATCATGTGTTTTCAAACATATAGGCATTCCAGCAAGCGGGAAGGCCAACAGATAAGTCTGCTTCCAGCCTCTGGCACTGTTTTTTGAGAGGAGAATCCAGGCACTGGCAGGCTAGCTTTTTTTTTTTTCCAGTCCGGTTGGGCATTTGTAAGGGAACAGGCAGCGTATTGGTCAGATGGCACAGGCACGTGGGCACAGCCGCCCTGTGGATATCGACCTGGGAGACCCTGATGGATTTGATTGCCATGCTTTTGGAGGACAGATGGTGTGTGCTGAGGTGTTTTTGTGTGTGTGTGTGCGTGTGGATGCTCGACACAGAGATTTAATATTTTATAACCTGATACTGGTTAAGCAGTCTTCACTTCTGGGACCCTATTTGATATTGCAATCATTTCTGGATTTATTTATTTTTTTTCAGCTTTTGTTTGTTTGTTGTCCTCATCTCACTTTTACTTATACTCAAGGATAGCATGAGGGTACAAAAACAATGTAGTCTTTTACATATGGCTTGGGTAGACTGTGCTCCGCGTAAAGGAGCCAGGGCAATATGAAAATATACCATTACTGATTTGAAGGTAAAAATTCCAATACCTAATCATTTCAGCTGATTTAATGTTATATATACAAAATTCCATTCAAATGTTTTGTTGAACACATATCATATCCTCTACAGGGAACACACCAAAACCAGGTATTTTCTGCTTATTTCAGAACTTTAAGTCATGCCTGTTAATTAGCGAAGCATGTAAGTTAACCCGACTGCCCAGACTTTTGCACATGACTGTAATTTGAACAGACCCCAGTAGATTGACTTGTTGTCAGTGGTCAAGTGGACCCTACCAGAGTGGGACCTAGGGTAACCCAGTCTTTCACATAGAGGGCGGTGCTGTTATCCACAATGCTATCCCACCACTGTATACTTGGCATATAGGAATTGTTCACATCATAAATTATGTGCTTAAATGCCTGGTATAAGTGATTACATCAGTTATTGACTGTGACATGTTTTATTTTCCAACGGCTAATTCAACAGAAGGGAACAGATGAATTTAAGTGATAAGAGATGCCAATGAAGGGTCTGCAGCGGGTTAACTAGCGTAGCAGAGATAATATAACATGATTATTATTATTATTATTATTATTATTATTATTTTATTTATTTATTTTTTTAATTAAATAAAATGGCGGTGCTGTTATCCACAATACTATCCCACCACTGAATCCTTTGCATAGAGGAACTGTTCTCATTCTAGGGGTCCATCTCACAAAGCAGGATTAACAAACATACTTGTTTCTCACTCACTGCATGCTCAGAGGTAAACGCTCCCCTTTGGAGTGTTGGGGTGTTACATGAGAGTGTCTCAGTAGCTTCATCATGCAATGCAATGTGGAAATCATTGTAATTAAACATCACGAATGTAGAGGACTGGGTTGGGCAATTTCTTCTATCCATTCTTGTATCATTTCCTATATACTTTAACTGTAAGATGAATTCCATTTTGAATAGGTTAAATATAAACTGCTCGAATTTAGAGAATAATGGTTCACAGTGGTGATGATAGGAACCAGATGCCCAAAGCCTTGAAAGGCCTACAGAAAGTTATTACCTGAAATGGTTACAAATATGCTGCCTGATGCATTTTGAAGTAAGTCGTTTTGAAAAAATCCATTCACGAGATGCACTCAGAGTGAGGTGAAAGAATGTAAAAGAAAAAGGGTTGTCCTTTGACATTTGCCACGATTTTACCTTCATCAACATTGCATATAACCTCAGACGACGCGTAAATTCACCAGTCATTTTGAATAGTAAATAAAATGGCTGTATTTGTCTTAGATTTTGCTCACCTCCACTGATGAAAATGAATCACATGTAGATCTATTAAAATATGTTACATCAAAGGTGTACATGAAAATAAAAACAAAAATGCATAACTGGGGCAGCTGGTGGCCTAGTGGTTAGGAAGTCGCCTCTGCAATCAGAAGGTTGTGGGTTCGAATCCCACCTGCAAGTGTCACCACTGAGGTACCCTTGAGCAAGGTACCGTCACCACACACTGCTCCCCGGGCGCCCCTCATTGGTGGCAGCCCCCTGAAGGGGTAAAATGCAGAGACAGAACTTCACACTGTGTGCTGTAGTGCATTCACGCATGACTATAAGGGGCCACGTTACTTTACTTTATTTCAACAGAGCAACCTCCTCCAAAGCAGATGGAAATCACATTTTATGGCTGCGGTGAACAGGGATCAGTGTATGTTAATGTGACAAGAAGTCGTTTTGGATTATTTCTACCAGCCCATTGATCAAGAAGTGTTCACACAAGGTAAACAGCGGCTGACACGTTTTCAAAAATCAATCTGAGTTTTGATTTTCATACAAAATGTGTTGTAGGAGTCCGAAAAGCATTTCTGGATCCGCCACTGGCAGAGTCTCTGTCACTGTCACACATGCCAGTCCACCTCCTGAACAAGCTGTCAAGAGAGAGAGAGAGAGACACACACACACACACACACACACACATAGACTTGCACGTTTTGTCACATGAACATGCTCCTTTCCTCTACCTGAATGAACTGTCGATGCAGCTAGGGCCAGTAGACTGCTCACATAGCTATCACACACACTTGCCCTCTACCTGAATGTCCTGCCCACACACACACTCTCACACACACACACTCTCACACACACACACACACAGACATATCCATGAGCACCAGGCTTGACACCAGGTCTGACAATTTAACCATACATCATACTCCTCCCCCAGCGGAGCAGGGAAGCAGCACTGGTGCATCTACAGTCTGTCACCCAGAGGGGCTTCATCACTCACCTACTCACTATTGATCCTTATCCAGCCACGCTGACTGCAGAGGACACCTGTCACTAGGAGGGGGCTGAGACAGGAGCAGAAAGAGAGGGACAGAGAGAGAGAGACTGAGAAAATGAGAGAAATCCAGAGGCATGCGAAATCTGTGTAACTCTCACAAGTCGTATTCATTACCCTCCGCACCAAAAGGGTGGTGTGATTAGATATAGACTATTTCTCATTCGTAGTTTCCCAATGAAAGTGACAACAACTGTGCGTTCTGGAAAAGTCCAGAACGGCCGTGCGGTGAATGGCCGTCGGCCCGAGATGTGGCTGAGATGCGCATAACACCCCCCCCACCCCCCGGAACCGCGGCCGTCAGCCAGTATTTCTCGGTCGAGATGCAGCGGAGATGCGCATACCAAGCAACCCCCAAACCACGACCGCGATGCAGACCTATTCACATTACTACTACTATTACTACTGCTGCTGCTACTACTACTACTACTACTACTACTACTACTACTACTGCTACTACTATTACTACTACTACTGCTACTACTACTACTACTATTACTACTACTACTGCTGCTACTACTACTACTACTGCTGCTACTACT
>JBBPCX010000088.1:26103625-26113869 GCA_037974365.1 Hydrocynus forskahlii | reverse complement strand
CTTCCCCAAACTGTGTCCACAGAGTTGGAAGCATGGTGTTGTCCAAAATGTCTTGGTCTGCTGAAGCATTAAGATTGTCCTTCACTGGAACTATAGATCCACCTGAATTCAAGAACTAAGAGGTGTGCCCCAATACTTTTGTCTATATTCTGTATATAGCCTATGCAAGCTCTGTAACTGAATATGGAACAGTGCGCTCTCTTAATGACACAAAAATGTTGGATTGTGATTTTGGTTCAGAATCATTACACCACAAAAACAACTTATCAAGCAACACACGACCACCACCTGCACTGGTCAATTTAACTTTATTCGTTTTTTTTTTCCCAGCTGGTGCAAAAGGCGCTGAAACATGAATTAAAATCTAGTATCTGTGAAGTACGGAAATGTCTGGATGAAGGAAGGATAAATGAGTGATAAGGAGCCCAACCCTTATGTGCTCATCACCTCTAAAAAAAGTTTGGAGAGGTCTTTGAAAGATGAGAGGTGTCAAAACATGGGAAGAAAATGGACCACCAGAGGGATGAAAAAGATTGAGATATATTTCAGTAAAGCACAGTGTGAGTGGGCTTAGGGCAAAGGTTTTTGGAAAGTTTGGTGACTGCAGCTTCAAAACTGTAGGAGGAAAAGTGCTTAGAAATGTGTGAGAGCGAATAACGGTAATGCAAAGCAAAAAGAAACAAAAAAGAACAGCAAGTCGGCCTTGTCGAGTCAACTTGAAAATCTCGAGGACAAACATCGACTGTGCTGGAATATGACCAGGGCCCTTATTTATAAAGGTCCTCAGAGTAGGAGTTCCGACAGAGACAGATCCTAGATCAGCACTCATACTCTGATAGGACCAGAACAATGAAGACAAAGCAGTAACCGCTCAGCTTTGAGAAAAGTGAATGGTGTTAAGGCTGGCAACAGTGAAAGTGTCTAACACCTTCTAAACCAAGGATCAAGTAAATAAAATCTACTATTGTTATGATCACAGCTTTTAAAGAAGTCTGTGTTCACTGGCAGCATATATATGTTAGTTTTCTTTTATTAGTTATTCATTATTAATGATATGGACAAAACAGGCGCAGTGGGTACACTTCCAGTGTTGGGGGTTTGAATCCGGGTCCTGGTCGTGTGTGTGTGACTACTATTATAGACGACTATTATAGCTACTGTTATAGACTACTATTATAGACGACTATTATAGCTACTATTATAGACTACTATTGTAGCTACTATTGCAGTAATGATTTGCATACAATATAATTTGCATCCTTGATACTCTATAGGTACAGTATAGTGGCACTTCAAGAGAGTGCATCATTTGGTGGTGATGTGTGTACACTTGGAATTACAAAGAGGATAAATTACCTTGACTACGTTGTTATGCTAACCCTTCCTGGCTCCCTCTCATCATCCACTTAGAGCGGGGATTTCAATGAGGATTAAGTGTTTATTGTCACAGCTGTTTGATGCCTTGGGTACACAAAACAGGGACTGTAATTCGCTAGGCTTTGTCGTTTGCCTTCAAAGTAGCATGAACGCTTTCCATGAGATGTGGTGCATCAAATTAATGAAGAAAGTAAAGTAGGCCAATACCTGGTATGCTTGATATCTGGCATGAGATCGGTGACAGCTCTAATAAAATGTAACATATTTTTAAGCCATTTAACCAGGTTCAGGTAAAACATGGATTCGGCTGTCTTTTCAAATTCCCTTAGCAATTTCATCTGCAAATTTTCACACCAACTGGACAGATATTTCGAAGAATTCACCTCATTTGTCTGCCATAAACGTAATGCTTTTGAATTAATGAGTTAAAGAATTCACACCTGTGTTATTTTAATTATCATACTGGTTGCTGTAATACATGCTTCAAGTGGTGCTATATTACAGCCACCAGTATAAATACTCAAAGTGAGAGTTACAATCGGAATGAGAAAATTTGATCAATCCCAAAGGGAATATCTGGGCTACAGAGCACACACTGTTACAACCGAACCTCTCTAAATAATAATGTGAAAACTCTCTATCACCCAGAAAAGAAACATTTAAATGATTTTTTTTTGGCAATATGTGTTTCAGTTAAACACGTTTCAGTATATTATTATTGACTAAATTGAGGGGTGAAATTGCAGCTCTTTTGAGAATTGCACTCCCTTAAATTGCGAGTCTGATCCGATAATGCTTCATCTGTTCAGCTATTGTGGGAATTTGCTCCTTTCCATCCCCAATTGTCGCTTGGGGATACACAAAAAATAAAATACAGCCATTCACACTACAGTCACAGACCATAGTTGTTTGGAATGGAACCTAGTAAACCTACTAAAATTAATTAATGGTAGCGACAGGTCACAAATCTTAGGTGCTGGAAACACAGTTGCAATTTCCATTTCTAGTAGGGACATGTTGATTGCATCTAGAAGTATAATGGTCATTTATATTCAATATTTTTAAATTAAAAATAAATATTTTATATTGGCAAAAGGATTGATGGCCTTCTGCTCAATGGTGCAGTGTTTAGGAAATAAGGGAATGCAGATGATTGGCCTTCAAAGTCATTTCAGAGCTGAAATATAGTCCTAACATGACAAGAGTGTGGATGGAGCTGATTCTTATCAGTCCTGGTGGCAGCCAGTATGGCCCTCAGCTTCTCCGAACGCTACGGATCACGTCCCGCAATCCTTTGTGGCTTTGCTGACGTCAGGCCGTAGCAGTTGCGGACTGGTAGGCCGACAGTGGCTCTGGAGTTCGCATGTGTGCGCATGTGTGTGTGACCTGACCTCATTCAGCTAATCCGGAACGTTCCCCTCACATCACTCCCTTTGATAATTAACATTTCATCTGGGAGCCGAACGGATTATCTTCCTGACAGCGAGCACAATTAGGCGCTATTACCGTCAGCTTGTCAGGACGCTGGCTTTCTTTCGCGTTTTTCGTTTTTTTTTTTTTCTTTTGCTTTTCTTTTTTTCCTTCTTCCCTCATCCCCCGCACTCCCGGCCCGTGATATTTTGATCGAGAAAAGAGCTACTCGACAACTATTCAGTGTCCCAGACAAAAGGGCGATGTCGTGAAAGGGACACGCAATTCAGGGACAGGTGAAGAGCAGGTGGGATTCGAATCCAAAATGAATGTCAGCGAGAGGAGCGGTCGTCGTGCCATTTGCTGCCAAAAAGTTTTAAAAAAATGGTGAACAGGCAACAGAGAACATTACAGCGTCCGTGTTTGCTGGGGTATATTGGGTGCAAAGGCCCATAAAGGCATGCAAAGTCTTGTTAGACACAGTCCGTACAAGTCGGGATCAAACGACACGTTTTGTTGATTTTTGGGATTGTAAATAATACATCCTCTACAGGGAGCATTTTAAATATGGCATCTTTCTGCAAATTTTAATGCACAATTTATAATTAATGGTTTAGGCAACATGCCAGTTAGCAGGCTAGCCTGTTAATATCTGGGTTTCAATCATTTTTCTTACACTTCCACCAAAGAGCCTCAGCTTTTCAGTCAGATAAAGTCATGTACATGTAAAACTAGCTAAATCTGTGTGTGTGTTTGTGTGTGAGTGAGGAAGAGCAGTCAGTGTGTGTATACATGTGTGTCTTAGCATGTTGCTCCATCATCAGCCTGGCAGAAAAATAAACATTGCAAATAGGGTCTCACCCAAGTTACACATGAACAATGTTCATATTACATCTATTATTGGCCATTTAACTGGTCCAAATCCAAGGAAATACTGGATGACGTGAGAAGAAAATGTAAAATGACCGTCTCTAGTATGCTATCCAACTACTGCGACAATAACACTATTCATTTATCATCCATTTATCACAAGTATTACAATTATGTGTGTGTGAGTAATGATGTAGTTTATACGAGTACATGTCTGAAGATGTTGAAATGGTTCATAAATACATCAACCGATTGTTTTAAAGCTCTTAAACTGAGCTCTGCTCCTCCTGTGCAGTGGAATCTTTGAACCTGATTTTCCTCGGTCTGATCATGTTTTTCCCTCACCATGTGTTTGTTCTTTTGATGTCCCTGGTCCTACGCCTGCAGTCTCTCTTCTTCCCCACGTGTGTCTATTTCCCGGTTGTGTGTATATACCTCTCTTTGTATCAGTCTTCACCTGGCTTCCCTAACGTGAACCCTTACATTACTTCTAACCCTACCCCTGGTGTCTTGTTCATGGTGTTATTTTGCTTATTTGTGTTTCGATTGTCAGTATTGAGTCTTTCTTGTCATGATGGTTGTTCTTGTCAATCACGTCCCTAAGTGCACCTGTGTCCTCCTTTAACCAGTAAATTGTTTCACATGCATAATGAATGGAAGTCATCCTCTAGGCCTTCATTGGTGCTCAGTTTCGGAACACAAGACTGTCCCTGATACACTTGTGCAGTTGGTGGCCTGGTGGTTAGGGAGTTGTCCCTGCAATCAAAAGGTCCTGGGTTTGAATCCCAGGACTGCCAGTGGCACCACTGAGGCACCCTTGAGCAAGACACGGTCCCCACACACTGCTCCCCCGGGCGCTGTGTTCCTGACTGCCCGCTGCCTGGTAAATGGGCCAAATACAGAGAACGAACTTCACACTGTTCACACTGCACTGTGTTGTGGAGTGGTGTATTCACGCGTGACAAAAATGGCCACGTTACACTTGTACCAGCACAACACAGACTACCATGCCACAACAAAGTCAGTTTTACTGCTGGGCTGAAAAACGTTCACCACCCAAATAATATCTGGTCAGCAGCAGCCCTGTGGTGAGGCACTCTTTCAGCAAAAAAGCAAGAACTGCTTTCAGTGCCTGCCTGGAACTGCTCCCATGAATACACACACACACACACACACACTCACACACACACACTTGTCTGTGCGTATGAGTCAGGATTAGGCTTTTAACTCGTCAGTCTCCCTCTCTCTCTCTTCATGGTTTTTATGGTTTACTGTAGACTGACTTTCCTTTTTCCAGAACTGGCCAATTAGGGAGTAGCTCACATCTCACTCTTATACAGCAACATTAAAGGTGATTACGAAGGTAGGCAGAATGGAATTGTCTTCAGTGGAAGTGAAGTTGTTCAAAAATAATAATGCCTGGAAGGCCTTATCTGTTTTGTTTTTTGTGTCATATTTTTAATCCTGGGCTCGTGCTTGCTGGAGTAGGACAGCACAGCTCACATGATGTGCTGATTCCGAGAAATAATCAAGGATTAAGGCGAATAGTTCTCTCAAGCTGCAGTATGCTACTATTGATGTTCTACCATGCTTAAAGGGCTTTGTGTTTTGCTTTGCTTTTGGTGCTTTGGACTACAATGAGTCTAATGCCTAGAGGCATGCATTTAAATGATTCAATAAAAATATAATAATAATAATAATAAGAAGAAGAAGAAGAAGAAGAAGAAGAAGAAGAGGAAGAAAAAGAAGTAGAAGAAGGAGTTAATTAATTTTTTTATGTTAATTTAAAAATCTGCACTTTTTCGCCAGCGGAATGGCCACTAGGGGGCTGCAAATAAAAGCTACTATAGCTACTTTACCATGCATCTGTAGTGATACCACACATGTCAGCTGATTTGTGGGATAAGTACGTTTATAGCAAAGGACCAGGGCTTGCATGAGTAGGAGCGCACAAATGTCATTTGTGCATCTCACCAAACTCTCTAGTATTTTTCAGAGAGAGAGAGAGAGAGAGAGAGAGAGAGAGAGAGAGAGAGAGAGATTTAGGACTCATTTGCAAGCCAGGCTTTGAAAACATGACTTGAGAAATCTTTATTGTCCTCATACCTCTTTATTTGTTTGTTTACACTGCGCAAAAAGCTGCAAACAAGTCATAAAAACCTCAGTCTAGCTGTTGGGACTATTGTTCTTGCTGGTGATAGTAATACGCCCACACCCACGCTCACACTCATAGATTCGGAGGCGGTGTGTCAGACATCAAGCTTGATGTGTCAGAGATGACAACTAGCCGTGTGGCCGAATGAATCGCTGATGTGCCTGTCACTCAACCTGCTGATCTGTCCCGGGTGGTTAGAGGGAGCGGCCTATATTGTGCTCACGACTCTTGCCGACTTCAGTTTTTTTTTTTTTTTTTTTAATATGAACAGAGATTAGCGTGAGCTGGTGAGATGGGACCAGGGAGCTGATGAAGGTTCAGCTTTAATCCCCACACCGGAAACTGCATTAGCCCCTGCTGAGTGCTCTGTAATATCCAACCTAGAACTGAGGAATATTCAGGAATACCACCGTGGAAGGTCCCAGGACCTTTTGTTCCATCGCGATACCCAAAAATGCAGGGTCGGTTTGAGGTCCATAGCTGTAAAGAAACTTTCCCGGGGGAGGTTCTTTAACAAGTCAAGAGAAATCGTGCAGGAAAAGTGCAGGAATGGCTAGAATGTATCTCACCTTTAAATTACCTGGAAGACAGAACAGATGGCTTATAAAACCAATTGGCATATCATGGCCATCTTGTTGAATGGGTTAAATGCAGAGAAAGAATTTCACATTGATCACTGTGTTTGCATTTACTAGACACATTTATCCAAAGCGACTTCCATTCCCTAACTACAGGGGGCAGTCTCCCTGGAGCAACTTGTGGTTAAAGTTCTTGCTCAGGAACCCAGTGGTGGTTTGCTGAAGGTAGGAGGTGAGCCCATGACCTCTTGTTCCAGAGGCAAGTATCCTACCCACTAGGCCACAACCACGCGCGACTATAAGGGGCCATTTACTTTACTTTACCAACAACAGGAGATGAAGGAATATCAGAATGCTCTTTGGTAACTCAAATCTTGGTCTATTTGTAAGATAACCCGTACCTTTAGGCATTCTGGTTCCAGTCAAGGCTCTGGGTTATCTGTTAGGGCGCCTGATGCTGCCAGGGCCTTTGTAAATCCTCCCCCCCCCGCCCAGTTTCTTCCATGTGGGCATGACCAACTGGATCTGCCCCCAAAACGAAGAGCCAAGGGGCTAGCCCTCTTCTTACCCGTTCTTCTTATCCTATTTGTCCCAAGCTCTTCTGGGCCATGACCAGGCCTCTGGAGAGGGGTTATGGGGGACCGAGCGTTTGCCAGTAGCAGGGATCGGAGATCCAAGCCTGGCCTAAAGGACGGAGCAGACACCCTGGAGGCTGCTCCAGGGTGTTGTTAATGGGTTTAAACCAGTTGGCTAATTTGTCAACAAGTTGCAATTTTGTGCTCATTGACAATCTCGTTTCGGGGGTTAGCGAGCGAGCTCAGTGATGCCGCTCAGTGCAATTGGGTTTATTTGGAGTCTTCCAGGACCAGGATTTTGTGCTTCAGGTTCTCCAGGCATCCACTGCATGGCAAAATGCTCCTGTCAAACAGCCAAAGGACTGAAAAGATCCTGTGGTTCCAAGAGTTCGCTATAGTTGTAACTGCGCCATATTTTTTTTTCCTCACAGCAAGAATCTCACCAAGGTCGCTGCCAAACTGTCATTTTTTGGGGGGAGTCGTCTGAATGACTTACTTTAAATGCAGCAGTAAATATGACACTTAAGCACTCGGATTCCAAATGAGCAGCCAAAAACTACTTACAGTAAAGTGGAAGTAACCTCAACCATGTCTGCAAAGAAGGCCAAATAAGCCCATTAAAGTGTCGGACACAGCCTTTAACTATTCTCTGCGCCTGAAAGCACATCTCGGCCCAGAAGTGGGGCCTTTTTGATCCTGTCCTCCAGATGATGGGGCCCTTGTGAAAAAGGCAAAAATAGAGATCGGGGGCTGAGGTAAAATAGTGGGGAGATTATTAGGGCAGCCATTAGTGCCCTCTACACAGAGTGATGTTGCAGTTCCATTAAGAGCCTGTTTTAGGATTACATTTCTTGACATATCATGTCAACTGCTGTAATGGGCCCCTAGAGGAGGGGAGGGGGGCTCTGATTATTAAAGACTAATTTGTTCTACATGTGTAGAAGCAGTACAACAGAAATAACACAGCTGGCACCCCATGTCCCGGACAGGCCACATGGGAAGAGACTTGGCAAGCTGACAAGAAACTTCTGGTTAAAATTTCTGTTTAATGTTTTTGTTTAGTTCCACAAAAGTACCTGTTAGAGATTTTACTTTTTTTCACTTACCAATTGTTTGAGAATTTTTGGTTTTTATTAGAATGTCGTTTTTTATATGGACTAGTACCACCATTGCATCACGAATCACCAAAGAAAGATGACCTCAATAAATCTGATAAAGTATTTACTTTTTAATTTTATATACCCAAGTTTTTTGTTTTGATTTTTACTTTCATTAATTGGCTCCATACTGCTTCTACTAGAGAAAGATTTTAGCTTTCACTTAATGAAACACTCCAGCCAAACATTTCTCTCATTGCAACACCATGAAGCTACTCTATAAGTCCTGGGACCCCTGACCATTACACCAACGGGGACTTTAATGACATTGCATTCAAATACATAGACTTTAATATAGAGTTGGTTCCACTTTGCAGCTATAACAGCTTCCACTCTTCTTGGAAGGCTTTCCACAAGATTTTGGAGTTTCTGTGGGAATTCGTGTCCATTCATTCTGTAGAGTATTTATGAGGTCAGACACTGATGTTGGACGAGAAGGTCTAGCTCCCAATCTCCGTTCCAGTTCATCCCAAAGGTGCTGGATGAGGCTGAAGTCAGGACTCTGTGTGGGCCAGTTCCCTCTGTAATAGAAAAGGTTTTTCCCCAAACTGCATCCACAAAGTTGTCCAAAATGTCTTGGTCTGCTGAACTGTTAAGAATAGCCTTCACTGGAAGTAAGGGGCCTAGCCCAAACCCTGAAAAACAGGTGTGTCCCAAAACTATTGTCCTAAGCTGCAGAAGTTTGTTCTGTAAAAAACCCTTTTTGATTTACATTTTGGAAAATGTACTGGCGTTCAGAATGGATACAACAGTCTGAATTGTTTTACGCTAGCTGGCTAATTCTTCAACCAAATAATTCCTTTAACAACAAAGAAAGGACTGACGACCAATTATGATTAGTGCTGTATCACTAAGGCTGTCAAGTGGATTATAAGTTTTCAGATCGGTGGCAAACAGTCAGAATTGGTTAAACAATGTAGGGATTTCCAATGACTGTGTGAAGTCTTTGCGTAATGCATGCAGGGTATTGTGGTGGAGGAAAACAGAAGTATGAAAATGCTAAAATGATGCAAAACTATGAATTACGCCAAAATGAGGCGAAGTGAGCAATGGTGGACTACAGAATAATACATAACCAATAACACATTAAGTGCTTGTTTTATATTCGGAAGTCCTTTGGGTTAAGAAATGTTTTTTTTTTTGGTTTTTTTTTACCAGAAAATCTCTTGTAGGTCCCATGGAATGGTCCAGGAAATAATACATGAATATTTTTAAATCTATCTAATGTGCATGTTTTAATATAAATGGATGTCTAGGCTAAATCCGTTTGACATGGGGAACTATTAATGTTATCAACCTCTTTCCCAATCCTTATTTGTTCTTCTTGATTAAAAACAGTCCAGAGGGAGCTGCATAGACAAAAGGAGATTCACAGTCAAACAAGTATTAATGGATTATCAGATACCAGTCCACACACATGCTACGCGCTCCGCAACTACGGATCTGTAATTTACATGAAAATGTAATCTAGAGTAGCACAGCACCTGCAGATAACACTGAAGAATTTTTTCTTAAAAGGCTATTGTTATTTATTTATTTTTTTTCTCCACCAACAGGGTTCCTGAGCACTGGTGACCAGGCTGCAAAAGGGAATTACGGTCTGCTGGACCAAATACAGGCATTGCGGTGGATCAAAGAGAACATCCAGGCCTTCAAAGGAGATCCAAAAAGGGTGACCATATTCGGATCAGGGGCTGGAGCATCGTGCGTGAGCTTGCTGACCTTGTCACACTATTCCGAGGGTATGTAACAACAGTTTTAAATTAATCTTTTTCTCAAATTGAACTTTTTTTTGGGTTCAGCGGTCCAGAAACTTCGCCAAATACACTTTCCTTGTGTAGCAAAGAATAGGGAATGACTTTGTTCTTACTGCCGTTGCTCGTATTTAGGTCTACTTTATCATACTCATCGGTTTTGCTGGGTTTTCTTGTCTTAATGATACTTGCTGATCAAACAAATGGATTTTTGAGTCAAAATCAACTATGTTGAATATGTATATATATATATGAGATTTACAAAAAATTTAGAACTGTAACTGTGTAACTGTGTTAAAGGGAACACTGCTGTTAAAAAGCTGCGATTAATCGCGATAAAAAAATTAATTGTTATATATATTTTTTAT
>JBBPCX010000088.1:26060068-26070534 GCA_037974365.1 Hydrocynus forskahlii | reverse complement strand
ATATACACACACACACACACACACACACACACACACACACACACACACACACACACACACATATATATATATATATACTGCTCTAAAGATTAAAGGGAACACTTAAACAACACTTCATTTTATATATATATATGTATATATATATACACACATACACACACACACACACACACACACACACCCACACAAATATATATGTATATTAGGTAGTATTTTCCAGTACAACCCACAGACTCTTGATTGTATTGAAATATGGTGAACCAAGTCAACACCTTGAACTCTTTCTTAAGTTCCTCAAACAATTCCTAAACATTTTTTTGCAGTGAGGCAGGGTGCATTGAAAGAGGCCACTCTCAGGGAATACCATGGCCATGAAAGCTTGCACTTGGTCTGCAGCAATGTTTAGGTAGGTGGTACATGTCAAAGTAACGTCCATATGAATGCCAGGAACCAGGATTCCCAGAAGAACATTGCCCAGAGCATCACTTCTTCCCATCAGTGCGTCTCAGTGCCAGGGGTGGTGGTGGTGGCTTGTTGGGTAGGATACTCTGGAGCAAGAGGTCATGGGTTCAAATCCTACCTTCAGCAGACCACCACTGGGTTCCCGAGCAAGACCTTTAACCCCAAGTTGCTCCAGGGAGACTGTCCCCTGTAGTTAGGGAATGGAAGTCGCTTTGGATAAAAGTGTCTGCTAAATGCCGTAAATGTAAATCTCTTTCCCAGATCTCGTCTCTAACGCACACATGATTAAAAAAATGTGATTCATCACACCAGGCCACTTTCTTCCATAGTCTAGTTCTGTTGCTTTCAAAGGTGGATAGGGTCAGCATGGGCAGACTGTGTTTCTACAACCTTTCCATCATAGCCAGCATGAGCTTTTTCAGCAGCTTGTGCCGAAGTAGCTCTTCTGTGTTAACCAGCGAGTCTAGCCTTTGCTCCTTTGTGAGTGTTGGGTGCCCACGACCCTGTAACCACTTCACTGGCTTTTCTTCTTTTGACCACTTTTGGTAGGTACTAACGACTGCACACCAGGAACACCCCACAAACCTGCTGTTTTACAGATCTAGCCATCACAATTTGGCTCTTATCTAAACTGCTGTCTTCTGGCTGCACTAGCCCAAATATAAGTTGACATCAGTTAACAAAGCCATCAGCGTCAAACAGAAAGGTTCTCAGACACTCTAAAGACTTTGTGTAATTTTAAATAGAGTCCAATGTCCCAAAAGCACAATAGCAAAGATTAAATTAAACAAGCGTTCAAAGTGGCACTTGCTCTAATGATTAAGATAATTCAATTTAATGATTAATATCATTCGATTAAGATAACCTTGCAGTGCATTTTGGGAATCTGGGCCCAGAACCGTTACCGCCTGCGGGTAGTACAGAAGTAAAACTGCTAATAGGTGCATTAAAAATCGCTGAATTGCTGACTGCAGCGGCTGGTTTAACGACAGCCGAGTAAACACTCTTTCACGAGGAAACCGAAATTGACAAGACGAAGAAACAAATGCCCTAAATCTCATTTGTACGTGAGAAGAGATAGCCTATGTATTTTATGATGCACGGATACATGTATTGCTTTTGTATAGGGTTTGTACACACACACACACACACACACACACACACACACACACACACACACACACATACACACACACACATGCCCAGAGAGGCCAAGAGAGTCAGAGTGTGTCATGCTATTTACCTCATTGAGTTTTCAATTGAGAGTTTATCAACTTTGGCAATCTAGCCATTGGAACTGCGAGAATGCTAAATTGCATTTCAAAATTGTTTAGTCAAACCCACTGACTCTTGCTCTCTTTGCAAGGGGTGGTGGTGGAGGGGGTGGTATCAGACATAAAGCGCATTGTATTTTACCGTGTCTGGTTTTAAGAGTGTTTTGAATTCATTTGCATAACATGTTGCATCTTGTTTTTGCGATAAATTGCTTTGTGAATCCACGGCCCGCTTTCTCGCTGCTCGCCTTTATTGATCCGACTTCAAACGATGGCAGCAAATTAGCTTTTGACTTAAAGCCAAAACGACAGCAGTAAAAAATCGAAAGCTTTAATAGTTATTTGCACTGGGGCAAAGTAAATGTCTCTGTACATTTCACTGGGTAAGTCTTGAGTGGGATCAAAGTCCATATCAAGCAGTTTCTGCGAAGCATTAAAACTTTAAGACCACTCTTATCTATTAAAAAAATTGACTGTGACTCATTCTCTGCTGACATTCTCTGGGCTAGAAGGCCCATATGATTTATTTATTTATTTAGTTTTAATAAAAATGTTTGATTCAATACATAAATGTGGTTCGTTTGATGGCAGTATGGAAACTATTCTGCAAAAATAGCCCATTCTTTTGCCCAAAATGTCAGAAAACCAACACATTTACAAATAACCACTCATTTAATCTATTAAAGGGTTTAGCCTCACCCAAAAGTAGTGGTTTAGCCCAGGCTGTTGCTGAATGAAGCACAATTCAAGGCAGCTAAGCCCTACTATTTTTCACTATTACCTTCTAACTATTATCTAAAGATTTTGTTATGAAATGATTGAGAAGAATTTTTACGGTCTTTTTTGTTGACAAGTGTTTGCATTGGACGCTAACTGCATTTCAATGGCTTTGTACATTTGCATGTACTCTGTACGAAGCAGAATCAAATCAAAATCAAATCAAATATGCCTATAATTATGTCTTTGATATGTTTGCCAGCTACCCTTGACATCCAGACCACTACTGAAATCACATTTTATCTTTTATACTGAGGCAGGCTTGCATGGCGGTGCTGTTTATGTGGCCTCAGTTTTCAAAGCAAAGGTCCAAGACATCCCAAACGAGTTTTAACTGCTAAATGACGCTTGGGTGAAGAAGCGAAGTGTGTCCTTAGTCACTTATTTGGATGCGCAAGACGAACAAGAACAGGGATAGCTGATCCTATACAACCAGAACAACCATAAATATGTAAGAATGAACTATAAATTAGATATAAAACCATTTAGTATGAAACGAAATAACTCACCAAGTTGTCCATCCTGAATGACAATCAAAGTCGCACCATCCAAGTGGTTAACCAGATTGTTAGAAATCAAAACATTTTGACATTCTGACACACTCTATAGTTATTTTTGGAATGCAGGTGTAAAGTTGAGAAAGCGTTGATGTTTAGAGAGATTATTCCAGGATTTGTTTTGAAATATTAAGCACTGGGAGCTTGTCAAAGGAGGCCAGCAATCACATCCAGAACATTTCCTCCAGACACGGCCGCTGTCTAGGTAAACACGTCCATTAGCCTGCTAACTGTTACAGCACATCTGAACCAATGAAATGATACAGATGAGAAAAGAGGGCTTTTTCCTGTGGTGGAGGCTGTTTTCTTAAAAAAGTCAGAGTCGGTTAATTCAGACATGCTGGGCCGAGCGGCTTCCCAGCACCACTGAGGCTGGCTTATTCATGTTCCCATGGAAACGCCACTGCCAATCATTATGTGATCTGACTTGCTCATGCCCGCACCAGGCAGCAGCCCGAAAATTTCAGATTTTGATTGCAATTAAACTGCGCTAACATTTATATGCCTCTTGAATGTGACGTTGTTAAGTGCAGCTAAATGCGACACAACATAGCTGAATGCAAGAAACAGGCTCTTGAATTAAGCAGGTGGATATGGCTTAATGAATATGGACCCTTTCAATTAAAATATTAACCAACATATTTAAATGCATGCAACAATGGCAAGGTTGCTTTATTCACGCTAGATGTTACATCAGTGTTAAAATGTCTTTAGACTATGTGATAAAATGGCTTCCACCTCTAGCCTCGACCCTGCATAACTGGCATATTGTTTATGAAAGGTGAAGAGGAGGGAAAAGTGAGTGTGTGTGTGTGTGTGTGTGTGAGAGAGAGAGAGTGTGTGTGTGTGTGTGCGGATATTTCATATAGTGGTGCGAGCAAGCATGAATACTCACGTCTTGACTTGAAGTTAATTAACCCGACTTTAGCATTCCATCAGTCTTCAGGCTCGCCTGACCTGCCATTCATGCATGGACCTCTCCAAACAGCCGTTATCCACCCATATCGATCCAGCCATGACAAGGTAGCTGGCCAGAGAGAAAGCTTGAGAGGGCAAAGGGCCGGGGTTGGAGTGGAAGTGATCAAAATACACTTAGGAGAGTGCTCTGCATGATCTATTTTTAACTGCCGCAACCTCGCCCTCATCTGGTGGGCAAAAAGCTTTTTTTTTTTATCATTAATTGATATTACTTTTAATAGCCGGTAATGCAGGGGCAGGACTGAAAGGGCCCATCCGGCTGCCAGAACATATTCTGAGTAGTGAGTGGGGCAGCATCTCCGGTGTGGTTGGGCGGAGGGAGGGGGTAGTTAAAAAACAGAATATAATAACGTCCAAATAACCACGTCCATGGAGTCGAACTAGCGGAAGGTTTTTATGTCAGAGCTGCTTTTGATATTGGTCTCATTATTTATAGTCTCGTTTGAGTTTTTTTTTTTTTTTTCCATTCTTTCGCCGTGTGATGAGAACCTAACCCAACTATCTTGTTAGTGATGTCCTGGAACACCTTCGCATTTTTCACAGCGTTATTAAATTTGTTTGCGTCATAGAAAACTCCCACTGAAATGTATCTTCAGCGCAAACAGACAGTCGTGCTTGTACTTTGATGAATTCCCACTTGTTAGTTTGTGTCTCCGTTGTTGTTTGATTGCGTAGACTGTAAAAAAAAAAACAAGGGCCTCTTTCCATGTTGTGATGACATTTCGACCAATCAGAAAGCAGTGGTGCAATCAACTTTCGGCCCTGCTGTCGAGTAGTCCGGGTGCTACTCGGGTACAGGTCACTTTATTTGAAACGGAAAAAACATTTGTTTGTGGTACAGCTTGGTTTAAAGCGCCTTTAAAAGCGCCTTTATACCTTGCACTCAAAACAGTAGTTCGCTGAAAACAAACGAAAATAGGACAGTCCCCCTGGAGCAACTGAGGGTTAAGAGTCTTGCTCAAGGACACAATAGTAGGAAGCGGGGGTCTGAACCTGCGACTTTGTGATTATCAGGTTCACAGGCAAGTGTTTTACCCACTACGCTCCTACCACCCACCCATAGAAGAGCTACAGTAGCAGAAACTTAAAAGGTTAACACTGCCTATGACAGAAAAGTGTCCAGACAAGGTGTTGACTGCGCTTTCCCAGATCTCAATCCAGTCAAGCATCTGTGGGATGTGCCAGACAAACCAGTCTCATCCATGGAAGCTCCACCCTGCAACTCGTGGTGCTTTCCCACTGCCTTCAGGAACCATGCCATGCCGCGAACAAATGTTTTTCCATTACAAATAAAGTGAGCCTTACACAAGACGTGCTCATGTTGTCACGACTCTGCTCACTGGCTGACTGTGTCACTGCTTTCTGATTGGTCGAAATGTCATCACAACACAGAAAGGGGCCCCTTTTTTTAACTACATAAAGAACAACAAACAACCAAGCTCGCAGATGGGACCAGGGATGCGGTCTTGCTAGCTTATTGGTTTTTGACCTGAGAAAAACAATTTAAAAATAGAACAGTCAGCTTGGACCAGAACAGCTTTATTAGAAAATAGGTTTGCTAATGTGAGTATTAATATTTATCAAAGACATTAGGACACTTAGTTTTGCACAGCTTGATCCTTTAATTATGAGATAAAAATGTATTTAAATGTAATTCAATTATACACTCAATGTGATAAATGTTGAGCTGTTCCAGGCACCAAAATGCCCATGTGCACATCCAGAACACTTCTTTGGACTGAATAAAATTTATGTTTCCGACATCTCATTACTTGGTCAGCAGCGTTTGTTTGTCATTCTCTTGTTATCTCTCTCTTTTCTCCCATACTATCCCCTTCTCTTTCTCACTCTCTGACTGTCTCTCGCTCTCCATCCTCCCACCCAGTCTAAACATGAATTAAGATTCAGGTAAATACCTCCACATCCAAGCCAGTTGATTGCCTTCGCTCCCTCAGTGGCGAGACCCTAATAGGTGAATATGAAATCTTCTGAGCCAATATATATGCTGAACAGTTAAGTGAAGAGGAACGTTCAACTGAGCCACCCTGCCTGAGTAATGAATATGGCCTGGAGAAACTCCTTTTTCCTCTCCCCCCCCCACCCCCACCCCCCATATTCTTTCCCTCCATTCCCTCCCTGCTGATGGAATATTACCAACTTTTCTTATAAACTTATCTCTGTTTTTGCAGATCTATGACTAAAATGTGACTCGGCAGAACATGTTTGAGGTTCTGGATTTCTTGCTTTGCAAAAGTGTGGCTAATTTCTCAAGTCCACGCGTAAAGAAAACGATGGATGGTGGGTTTACATCGTGTCTTTATAAACGTCACAGTAAATAAAGGGGGGGGTGGGGGTGTAACTTTGCCCTAAATTTTGAAGGGCCTGAACAGCTATTACGGAACTTCTGTAAATATGCAGAAATGTTATCTAATCTGACCACAAGAATTCCAGCCCAAATACCTGCTGGTTTTAAAGGCTGGTCTGAAGCCAGAGGTTGTTCACAAATCATACTTTTCAAATGATAAAAGGTAACGGTTATGTCTGTTGGCATCAGAAAGTGCTACGTCATGCCAGAGGTCTATTTTTCATTTTATAGAGCAAAGCAATGAAAAACTGTACCACTGAAGTCCTTGGGCGTGTTTCATTTGGGGCAGCTGGCAGTCTTGTGTTCAGGAAGCTGTCCCTGCAATCAGAAGATTGTTGGTTCGAATCCCAGGGCTGCCAATGGCACCACTGAGCTAACCTTGAGTAAGGTACCACCCCCACACACTGCTCCCCAGGCGCCATATTTGGCTCCACACACTGCTTCTCTTGGGTTAATTGCAGAGGACTCAAGCAATTTCCTCCATGATCAGAATTGTATAGAAAGTAAAATAAATAAATGAAAATGTTCCGAAGAATCACTGATGATGATGTGCATGCTCTGTACTAGAGGTCCGCATGGGTATGAGACTGAACTTGACCTGTACCCACGGCTCCAAGACCTGACCTGACCTGCCCTGACCTGACATTTGACTGCTGAATTTGAAACCCAGTCTGAACTTAACCTGTACCTACCTACACACACACACACCACAGGGAGGGATTATCACTGAGGTCCTTTTACAGAGCTTTACGAGGACTACACCCTCATAACAGGTCCTACAGCTCAGTTCTGATATTTCCTCCATACTGGTTCACATTTGTGTTTGTGAGAATTTAGTGTGAATGAAGGAACTTGTGGCATGAACCTTCCTCACAAAGATCAACATCTCCGATCAGCTTTCAGCTGTTAATAATCAGGGGAGGAGCTGACAATGGGCTAAATGGCTTAATATCTCTGTACCTTTTACTAGCAGAAACCTCACTTCAGCCGCTGCCGCTGTTAAACTGCAGGGTAAAACGTTGCTGCTATGCACTTTTACCCGCTGTGTGAATGTAGTCTTAGTTAGAGTGTATGAGCTGAGCATTTGAAAATGCCATGTTGGGATAAACTGGTATTTTACACACCTGTGATACTCACAGTGTTTATTATCAGTGTTTTGTGGCATTGTTGAGCGCTACTGGCTTCCACTTTGACTGTTTGCCTCCTTGTGCGAAAGTTCTCAGTATTTCTGATACTTGGAGAAATGCTAAACACACTTGGAGTGAATTTAAACGAGGGTAAAGATCTACTGGGATATTTCCATCAACCCAACACACCCAATCATGGTTTAATTTAGGGGCACATTCACCCACTCCTCGAGAGAGAGAGAGAGACAGAGAGAGAGACAGAGAGAGAGAGAGAGAGAGAGAGAGTGAGAGTGTACAACTTGAGCCTCTGAAAAACCAGACATCTCACCCTGCAAAAACTCCCATTTCAGGGGAAAAAAAGCCTGGCAGACTATATAAGAGCACAAGTACTTTAATCACATCCTTCTAAAGAAAATAAAAGCATAAGGTACACTTTTCATACCCTTTGCAAGTTTTTGTAATTGATTCTAATCTGTAAACCAAGTTGGGTAGGCGTATATGCAGAAAATCTCACATTAAAATATTCACTTATATTATTCATAGAGTCATTTTTATTCTATTACAATTTTAAGTAAGGCTACACTGAAACTGGCCTCATGACATAGCTCCTTAGCAACCAGCTAGTTTAAATGATATTTGCTATAGTAATGAACAAATATTGACTCTATATATATCTATATATGAATATCTCACCTCAATGTGTCTTTGACTATTTTTTAACCCCGGACAATCCTGAAATCATTGTTGCATGCATCGCTGCACTATCATTACTTTTTACTGCTATGAGGCAGGCATCCACCTTCATATGATCTGAAAGGAAAGGTGTTTTATTTCTTTTATTCAGACAGTCTGTGGTGGCAATGCTGGACAATGTACTAAACTTGGTGAAGTTGACTGTAAAGCCCTCCCACAGAGAAAACTGGTCTACTCAGCAGAAAAACAGTGACCAATCACAATGCTCTCTCAGCTATACGTCAGTCCAAAGATTGTAGATAAGCTCAAATGTCTCAGATGTATATAATATCTGGGCATCTGGGAGCCACTATCAATATTTGAGAGACTGCTGGAACTTCCGGGAGAGGTGGGATGTCTGGAAAAAGTGGCGCGGATTATGAGTACCTCCAGTTTGTAGAGCGGCACCTCTACAAATTCTCATTCTCTTGCTCTCTGTCTCTGTCTCTCTCTCATGTTGTCTCTCTGTCTCTGTCTTGCTCTGTCTCTCCATAAGGCTCTTTTCCTGGTATTACGCAACACGACTAACTTTCTTTTAAATGCACTACACATTGGGGGGCAGTGGCACACATTATACATCTACCAGTACCATGAACAACATGATAGACTAGGACTGGTGAGGCGTGTATGTGGATGCCTGTGCAGGTGTCTCGCTGCACACCTTGCTCCTTTTAAAGCAAATACATTTCAGAGGAGACATATATCTATGATTGTGTAGGGTGAATGTGACGTGCAGGTGAAAAACTGGGCAGGTATTCACCCAGCACACCCACTTCTTTTAATGCAATACACTTTAGAGAAGGCACATAATCTTGTCATATACATTCAAACATAGGACAAGTTTGGCGTGTTGTGTGTAGGGTGTGAGGGGTTGGTATCAGAATGTGGCGAGTTTGGGGGGCTGGGGGCCCTGGGGTACACAGTACCACCCCTCTGTCGTCTCATCATGGCATACCTTGGCCCGCACCATAACCATGACTGGGTGCTCATGTAGCCATTCCAGTCAAACAAATTATTATTATTATTATTATTATTATTATTATTATTAGTAGTAGTAGTAGTAGTAGTATTCTACATAAAAATAAAATGAAATAATACAATGATACAGTGTGAATACCCTGCAGTGGCAAATAGCTTTGGTTTGATGTTTGATTTGATTACTTTAATATTTAAGTTGTGATTTACAGAAATATTTGAATTGTAACTGTTTTTAAGGGAACACTGCTGTTAAAAAGCACCTTATCTGTTTAAAGTGTCTGCAAACCAAATGTTCTTGCACTTTTGTTCATGTAGCCGTACTTTAAATATAAAAGTGCGCAATACACTACTTTTGAATTGATAATTTAATTTTGCCTATAATGCGATTAATTGCAGAAATCCATGCAATTAATCACCATTAAAATTTGTCTACTGCATACATACAGTCAGGCCGGTAAAGCAGCTCTTATAGTAACTCACCACAGTACACAGTGTGAAATTCTTTCTCTGTATTTAACTTTCCCTGCACTAATATGTGTGTGTGTGTGTGTGTGTGTGTGTGTGTGTGTGTGTGTGTGTGCATTTTTGATTTTGTATATTGCATTTTCCCCTCATGTTGGCAACAATTTAGCAAAAGAACCAAAAATAGTGATTTAGTGAAAAGGTTCCATTAGTTCAAGATTAGACTCAAGATTAGAATCAGATGACTGTACCAAACTTGAGAAATTAAGAAATGGAGAACCAAACTGTCACCAGTGACGGCAATGCTTGAAACAGCCCAACTGTCCTGTGGAGTTTGAGATCCCTGATGTACAGTGATCTCTTGTTCCCTGAGATATGCAGCATTTAGAAAGTTCTTTGTTGGACGGTAAGGGTGCTACTGGTGCGACTCTAACTGTGCCTCAAAATTATAAAACATTCACACACTGCAGTGTGTTTTCTCTGGCATTTTAAATTAGCTTCGGCCTCGCCTCGGATGCAAATTGCCCTTCATAATACGCCTGCCTGACTTGCCCATTATCCTAATGGACTAGGTAGAGCGCTTAGAGTGGTCTGCAGCCAGAGTTGGCCATCGAAAGAGGGCCCACAGAAAATCTCCCATTCCAGCCTCCAGAAACGGCATATCTCTGCAACACACGCACACACACACACACACACACACACACGCCAAGAAATACCCAAGCAGACACACACTCACACACAAATATGCAGCTGT
>JBBPCX010000088.1:26012945-26031974 GCA_037974365.1 Hydrocynus forskahlii | reverse complement strand
GGAAGAACTTGACTGGTCCGCACAGAGTCCTGACCTCAACCCCATCCAACACCTTTGGGATGAACTGGAATGGAGATGGTGATCCAGACCTTCTCGTCCAACATCAATGCCTGAACCTCATAAATGCTCTACAGAATGAATGGAAACAAATTCCCACAGAAACTCCAAAATCCTGAAGAAAGAGGAAAAGCTGTTATAGCTGCAAAGGGGGAGGCCAACTCAATATTAAAGTTTATATTTGAATGCAATGTCATTAAAGTCCCTGTTGTCGTCTTGGTCAGGCGTCCCAATACTTTGATCTATATAGTGTATAATCAACAAATATTCGGCTTTCAGCAGTTTAGCCATGCCCAGTTAATGCTGACCTTTCAGTGTTTTAGTCTGAACTACTTTTTAAATAAAGTTCAGTACAGAGCAGCCAATCAGAACAAAGGACAACTTCACTTCATATATTAAGTCATATATTAAAGACACAGTAACTACAATGGAGCAAAAAAGAAGTGGTAAAATGCAGAAGTTAGCACAAGTGATGGGAGTGTTTGGTGTGTAAAACCACAGACTTATATAAACCTCAGGGGGGGAAAAAAATGCCAGAAAATTGCAGTATATGGGTCCTTTTAAGTCTACTTACAGTAACATTATAGCTAAAAAGGCATCCACACTCAGACATTGTAATAAAACAACACCAAAACTATGTCTGGACAGTTAAATAGGACCAAAACGATCATTCCATTCCATTATAGTATGCTTTATTTCAGATATCCTATCATCAATGAGGTCATGACTCAGATTACATGTCAGTCATGACTTAAAACTAATGAGTTCACACTAGAAGACTGCTTCACCTCTTTGGAGGTTATAATAGCCTGTCAAAAAATGACCATTAGTTGATAAAAGACCGTATTAACTATAATCAGAGCTGTTTGAACAGAGAGGTTTATTTAAGTCTGTGTGGTTTTGTACACCAAACCCTTCCATCACTTGTGCTAACGTGGCCATTTTACCACTTCTTTTTTCTCCCTTTTTATCTACTTAGATTGTTCCTTGTAAGAAAGCTTTATACGATAGAATAGAAAATGTTAGTGTCCATTAACTTCTGGGCTGTTTATTATTCTCTATTTATCATAAAGTGTTCACACAATGCAAAGGGAATCATTTCAAATGATATAAAACAAAACGTATGTAGAATGAGTATAATGCTATATACTTGTGTCTGCTTCTTATTAAGTAAATTCTTTTAAATAAAAAAGTAATGGAGTTCAGAAAAGTACTACCTAGGGTCTAGAAAAGAGCATGATAAATGTCTGGATAAATGTAGTTGGCAGAATTGAGTTATTAGTGTGGGATCAAACCGAGTGTGAAAGAACACAACAAACATGTTGCTTTGATGTAAGTTAGCTGGTCTGAAATAGTCCCGCCAAAAAGTTTCAGAGAAGCAGGTCGATATGTGTTGCATGTGCAGAGAACAAGTAGTACATTCACTGACAACAACAACTCTTTTCACTGATATCACTCCACTAAACAAGAATATGTTTATAAAACCATTTTGTGACACGTAACTTGGGGACTATATGTATTTCTATATAAATAAAAACTTATATATACACTACCAGTCAAAAGTTTTAGAACACCCCAGTGTTTCATGCTTTTTTAAAATTGAAATTCAAGTCCAGTGAATAGCATGAAATGGTACAAAGGACAGTGCTGCACTGCAAGAGGTTTAAAAATGGTAAGGTTACCCAGAAGTGGGAAATAATTAAGTTTCAATAATCAATAATTAAGTATCCAGGCTTAAACCCCATCTAGCTGCTTTAGGATGAACTGGACAGAAGAGTGAAAGCATAGCAACCTATAAGTGCCACAGACTTATGGGGACTTCTGCAACATAGTTGGGAAGAACTTTTTGAGTGTCTGTGTGTATATATATATATATATATGGCTGATCTCGGGCCGACGGCCGTGCACCGGACGGCCATTATGGACTTTTCCAGAATGCGCAGACTTCCAGTCCGCCCCTACATATGAGCGACTCGCTGGGGGGGGCTGGCGACTCGCTAGAGGGGGCAATGCCTTCGAATGCCCCCCCTTGGCGCCGGCACTGGCTAAAGGGCTGCAGGCTGAACAGAAATGTGTAAATGTGTTTTGTGACATCACAGAAACTTCTGATGCTTAGCTTTACTATGCGGAGTTCAGGGACTTGGGCACAAATTCCCACAGAAACACCCCCCAAAAAAATCTGGAAACTATTCTAGCTGCAAAGGGGGACCCAACTCCATATTAAAGTCTATGTATTTGAATGCAATGTCATTAAAGTCCCTGCTGATGTAATGGTCAAGCGTCCCAATACTTTTGTCCATATAGTGTGCGACCAGCGCAGCATAAGCCCCTGTTTGGTTCACATTCTCTTCACTAAAGGCCAGTATTCATAAAGCTTCATGACATTTTTCTTTTCTTCAGCATAATTTGTGTACCACACCAAATTTCATTAATCAAAGTCAAAGTGAACTTCATTGTCGTCTCAGCAATACACAGTATACAGAGAGACAAAATGGAGAAGCTCAGGTTCCATGGTGTACATATATTGGAACAGACATAAGACATTGTGAAACAAACAAAAGAAACAAAATAAGGTAAGGGCGAAATTTGTCCTGTCCTGTGTGTGTGGACAGCTCACTGTGCATTGTCTATAAATATAAGTAAAATAAAATGTGCAACAGTTAAAGAAATGTGCAAAAAATATATATCCAGTATAAACAGTATAACAGTATAAAACAATATGCGACAAATGAAAACAGCAGCCTGAGTATACTGTGCCTATACTGTGCAAACAGTATAGAAAATATGACCAGTATATAGACAATATAACTGGTATATACAGTATACACAGTATAACAGTAATACAGAATACTACAGAATATTCCATGATATGAGCAAATTACCTGTATTTGACATTAACATTTATCACATGAATTATAGCTTGGGCTTGGCCAGCTGCAGGCCTGCGTATAGGTTTTTTGGACTCATTTTGAAGCACAATACCCGACAAGCCAAGAAGTCGACACAACTGGAGCTGCAGCGTTTGTGTAATTATGTTGTGTCTTCACCTTTACGCCACCTGCTTCTTGGCAGCATAAATCACGGTGACATTAAAAAGGTTTGCAACCAAAACAGTAGCAGATTGCACATTTAATCTCTTAAAATAATCTTCTTGTTTCCCATTTTTCAGCCTGTGCCAGACTGCAGAAACTGACATGTATACCTGACTGGGGTTTCTTTCTCTCTTTTTTTTTTTTCCTTTTTATTTTTGACGAGAAGAAGCAATTTCACTGTCAGGCTTTTGTCAAAATGCCAGCCCCCAACAGGTGGCTAATATAATCTGCTCATGCACATGCTATTTGTGGGAGAGTAGTTCTTTTTCTTTTTCTTTTTTATTTTCATTCTTCTTCCCTTTTTTTTGGTGACTACAGCAAAATTAATATTTACTCTTCGTTTTTTCATCTTCACAATGTGATTGATGCCATCATAAGATTTCGAGGGAGATTTCATACAAAGCTACTACGAAAGATCGGTGCCGCGATGCTAACATTAAACGTACGTAAATGTTATCCACGCACGGAAAATAAAAGTGGACGAGATAAGGAGGCCTCACTGAAGGATCGCGTTAGTCAGAAAGGGAAAGTTGGTGGGGATTTTTTTGGCACTCCCCCCCCCACCCCCTCCACCCTCCACCGAATCCGACGGTGTGGGTGATTTAAGCAGGGGCTTTGAACGTGGAGCTGGCTGTTATGTAAACGACAGGACGGGGGACTTTGCTGTGGCTTCTCCAAATGATTTACCAGGCAATTTGTTGCCTGCGCCAGCGGCGGAATCAGACAGACTGGCTTAGGATGGAATTAGATCTCGGGTTCGGGGAGGGACAGCTGAGTGTCTTTTATCATGGGCTGCTGATGCCGCTAGTATCCAGGCTCTGTGTGAGGATCGGCTCAGAATGTGCGAACCCTTCTTTATTTGCCAGTTCAAGGATGGAGCTGAACTCCTCCCCCTGCCCCTTCTGGAAACTGGAGATTGCAGGGAGTTGAGCAATATCTGCGTCTAATTATCACTCCTGGACTGGCCTCGCCCTTCATTTGAATTGGAATGGATTATTTCTTGGGTTTTTTTTTTTTACATGGAAGCTTGATGCAGCGTGTGAAAAATGGTAAAGTTTCTGTATGTAACAGTCACACCGGAGTGCACATAGTCCCAACATGAAAACTGCACTGAAAAATTAGCACGTTTTGAATTTTTCTCGGTTGTGATGTCACAGCATTGAGCACTCTTACATATGAACTTATTCGTATATCTTACTCTGAATTTCCCCTTGGGGGTGAATAAAGTTTCTTTCTTTCTTTCTTTCTTTTTTCTATCTATCTATCTATCTATCTATCTATCATACATACATATGGGAAATGGAAGTATTCACTGGCTAAATTCTGGCCTTATTCATTATTGGAAAGAGAATATTAAAGGGCCCTAATACCTAGTCTTCAGTGCTGTTTTAAATGAACGAGTTGGGTCTGTTATGTTTAATTTTACTCTGTATTGCAAGATGTCCTTGAGTGGTTTGAAAGGCACCTATAAATAAAGTGCATTCAAATGTAAATTTTATACCATTCACTCCCCATCACATACAGTTTGTATATGGAAGCTATGCAATCCTGTCAGAACTGATCAGACAGGGACTTTATGGACTTCAAATGATTCAAAGTTTTTTTAACAGGTCACATCACAAAAAGTAAGATCACGAGAAACACTTAGTACACCAGGAAACTGCCAGTACTAATATTATACCAATAATACCAATATTACCAATAATAATATTCTAACAACCAGTTATTTTATAGTGAAAACAGGAACCCAACCGCTTCCCCAGCATCATGGAGGGTCAACTGCAGAGCTGGGTGTCACAAATTCATTTTGAATTCATCACGGTTCGTGTGCCACTGGTTTCTGTGACTGGTGATTACTGGTCAACTGATCTTGCCCATCATTTGAAATAGATTGTTAACAATGAGTTTCCATTCATTTTTTTAAAATAAGAGTTTAATGTAAAATGTTAAATGTTCCCTCCACAGTCCATATAGATCATTAAAGAAACCAAGTCACAAAAAAAGTCCTCTTTTAAATCAATCATGATTGTAATGTCATAACATTGGACACATTTACATATGGAACAGGTTGCAAAAAGCTGAACAGTTTTAAATGTATATTCCCTATACAGAAGCTAAGCTTGGAAAGCAGATTCCATGTATCTCAGCAGCAGTGTACATATGTAGCACACACACACACACACATACATACATACATACATATATATATATATATATATATATATATATATAATTTTTATTTTTATTTTTTTTCCCCCATCACTGATGACACTTTATCTCAGTCCTATTCTGGCTACAAGTGCTGTGTAAAATGAAGGGGGAGACGAGAACACGCTGCTTGGCCAAGTAAACGGAAAGTTTATGTTTAAAAAAAGAACAAATTGACAGTATCGTTATCTGCAATTCATGCATTAAGAAAATTTGTATCATCAAATCTGGACCAGGCACTCGGACCCAAACAGAGCACGTCTACCTGTGACCCACTAACTCACTCCCTGACAGAATGGACTCTGTTTCTGAGTTTATTGAGGCTTGTATGCATGGGCACCGAAACCATTACATTGGGGGAGACATGTCCCATCCCCATCGAACAATGGGAATAAAAGAGTAAGTGACCATAATGGTTGTCATAGCCACACAAATGTACACTTCTAATTAGATAAGCGAGGCAAAAGGTCTGTCTCATTAAGGCCTTTAATGACTCACAGGACAATGGTTTTGAGGAAGCTTTTACCTGCCTGTGGTCCTCATACATGACCTTTCCGATTTCTGGCCTCAGAGTTGTGACTGAAAGAGAACAAAGCAAAGTGACATGAAGATACTGATTTAGCATCTGAGCATTTCTTTTTCACACACATACACACAAACATAAAAATACAAACATACACACACACACACACACACACACAAGTTTTGATCTCCTAAACCAGTTACTCCTAAACCAGTTACACATCTACTTAGAAAAGGGACGAAACTAAGGAGGGTGTGTGACCAGTTAATCATACTCAGGCTAGAAGTCAGGCCAACTATTACATGAGATGAGCACTGACAGACGTTTTATGTGTACTGAATTAAAAAAAAATACTATTATTAGTACCTTTATTACTTGTTTTTTATAATAAATGCATTACCTCTAAATCAAATATATAAACCATATCAGGGGAAAAGTCCTAAAAAGTCCCTTTTAAGTAGACATACATTTTGAATGGGCTACTCAAAATAAACAAGTTTTATATGACTACTGAGTTATAAAGAAAGAAAAGTCAGAGTCTGTGGCTTGAAACCTTTGAGCTTACTTGTGCACTTAATAGGGCCAGAACTCGTTTTCTATGTAGCTCAAATCAAGCCAGTAAGCACAAAGTCACCTCAATGATGCCACGACATCCAACAGAAACTACCCTTCTGTTCTGGCTTCTGTAAGTGTGTTCCCAAAACATACATACAACGATTTAAAAAATTGAGACGTGTTTCGGCTTACACTGTTAGCGTTGTACTTACGGACTATGGCGAACTAGTTTGGTTGGGCGCGGCGAAGGAACACACAGTAACATGGCGTATGAGTGAGGAAGTCGCTTACCTTTTCCTGTGGCTTAGTTGTGCTTTTATGTTCTAGATTATGATTTTACAGCTGAGTTTTGATCGGTAAGTGACTGAGGCTAGAGTGTGTTTCGACTTACACCAAAATTCGGATTACGTCACTATCGTAGGAACGGAACTGTGTCGTAACCCAAGGACCCCCTGTGGCTGTGCTCAGTACTTACAAGGGTAGCTGGCAATCTGTGGAGTGGCATGAGACAAGGCCGTCAGTAGAGAGGATTTACCCGCATTAGGGAACCTGTTAAAGACGTGGGAAAATGAAATCAGTACATAAACAAAACAAATAAATAACATTTTTAGTGAGTGTTATTCTAGTAATGTTGGCTTGACCCATTTTTAAACCATATGTACTCAGTATCAGATTTTTCAGTGAATAAAGAAGTATTTTGTCACAGATTTGCATTTGTTCCCCTTTCCTCGCATTTTATTGTATTAGGAGCTTAAAATTGTGCTTACACAATGCTATCAGAGCAGTTCAGCCTGTTTTAGGCGATTATTAGGTTGGCTTTTATCTAAAATGATAAGGCAAGTCATTTTTTGCTCTTGTGATCAATGTGTCATTAGCATTGAAACACATACACCTTGTTCAACAAAGCACTGGATTACTCTAACAGCATCATCTTATGTGAAATGGTTGTACATGGTTTTTATGTAAAGCTTTCAGAGAACAGCGTATCTTCAGGTACATTGTGTCCCTGAAATCTAAGCAACATTCACTTACAATATTAATAAAGAAGGGCTGGAAACCAAGAGGAGCTTCCACAGAGACTGTAGAGACTGTGAGCGGGTGTTGAACTACAGTACAGTCTAGATGTGGGCCTACAATCATTTAAGGATTGGCTTAGGGAAATGCATCTAATTTTCCAAAGTGGTAATTTTAATTTTATTCTCCATCAACCTTGGTGCATCACTGCCCTGTTAAAATCAATTTGAACAGGACAGAAACTTCACCGAACATGAGAAACAAAAGAAGATAACAAGAACACAAGTAGTTACTGATGCCAAGTCCCAATCTTAAGAAGCATCTAAAGCTATTATAGCTTGAGACAGTGAGGAAAAGCAAAAATTAAAAGTCCAAAATGTTAAATACTCAAATGTTAAGTGTTATGTAATCATTCTGTCGCACGTGACCACAACACAGCACACAGTGTGAACAGTGTGAAATTCTTCCTCTGTATTTAACCCATTCACCAAGTGAAGCAGCAGGCAGCCAGGAATGCAGTGCCCGGGGAGCAGTGTGTGGGGACGGAACCTTACTCAAGCGTATATCAGTGGTGCCACTGGCAGTCCTTGGATTTGAACACAACCTTCTGGTTACAGGGGCAACTCCCTAATCACCAGGACACCAGCTGCCCAAACTGCCCCAGTAAATTGCACTTAAGTTTGAAGTTACCTCAGTAAAATACCATTTTGCTATTGCTTTTTTAATGAAAGAAGCTTTTTTTGTGAAGGTAATCAATCCACGCTGAAAACTTTGCATGAAAACGCTGAAAACCAATATCAGATGACTAAACATGAGTGAGTTGAAAGAATGATGTGGCACAACAAACCACCATGGTGTCTTTAGTTGTTAGTATAATAAAGTAAGTTTTACATATTCTGCCGTGCCACTGTATCAAGGCATTCACATTTCTCTCCTGGTACACTATATGGACAAAAAAGTATCAGAACATCTGACCATTATATGCACTAATATGGTGAATATGCACTAACAAAATAAGAAGCAAACCAAGAAACCAAATACTGGCCTGTATGAAAGTGCATTCACTACATACCCAGACATTATACCACTAATGAACAGTCTAACCTGACTAATGACTTACAGACAATGCATCCCTGTATGGGTTTGAGTAATTGATGCTCAGTTCTCTCACCCTACTAGACCGAAGTCTGCAATGAGCCGGAGGTCCAAACGAATCTGCTGGGATTGGCCTTTACTGGGTAAAAAACCAGAGTGAAGAGATCCCCCTTGACCCCCTCGAGCCACCAGAACACTGTCCCCTTCCTGGTTCAGCTCCCCTACAGAGAAAAAGGAAAAAAAAACAAACCATGGTGCTGATAGCAAAGAAATACACATGATTGTCAAGCAGAGGTCTACACTGGTGTACTGGAACTCTTTATTAATACTTATATTAGTATACATCATGTCCCTGAAAACTGAAAACAGACAATATTAAAAGCAATTACAACAGAGTACACAATGGTAGAAGAGTACTGAACATTTCTACTTAAGTAAGACTACTGACATGGCAGGTGCCCTAACCACTAGGCCACCAGCTGCTTTAATTAACATAATTAAAATATTTAACATTAACATTAATCATTATTCAAATTAATTATTATTGCCTATTATCAAATTCAAATGATTGTATTTGAAGTCTGTAAAATAGTATTTGGGCAAGCCCTGGCAACGATGTCTGTTTAAGGCAAATCCAATGTACAAACAATAAATCTACTTCAAGAACCCTCCCCACAAACTCTTAGGCACAAGATGCATTATCTTGGAGGCTCAACTGGTCAGTATAAACTTGTACATCAGAAAAAATACAATATTATGTAGTGGAAAAAATTGAGGGGAGCCCTGAGTGGAAGGATATAAAAGACAGAATAATACATGAATACTGAAAAAGATAAAGACAAACTAATTCAGTCATTTCAATCCATTTTCCAGTCCTGGTTCTAGGACAACCTGGCTCTACCCAACTCTAGTTTTTAAGTAATGAAAAAGTTAATTACATTTAAAAGAGTTAAAAAGAGGGGTTAAAGCAGTGCCGTTTGGGGAGGACCAGGACTGAGAAACACAGATTCAGACCACATTAAAAGGTAAGTGAGGTTTTACCCAACATCTTCCCATCATCTGTGGTGACAGTGATCCCAACAGGAACTGGAACCTGAACGTCCTCTCCTTTTGCCCCTTTAAGGGCACGAATACTGACCAAACAACAACAAAAAGATCACATCAAATGCACCAAACACTGATGAATTTTGAACAGACTAAACATTAAAAGACATGTATTAAAGACATGTGGTTGGGATTACATGCATAATCAGTTGGATGAAACTAAGCTGTATTCAGTCAGATTTATTTAACTTACAGACTTTTAAAAGCCTCAGCATGTCACGAAACCAGGCAATGTGTTCCCAAACAGCTGTTATGAAGTGGAACAGTGTGACTGTATGACTGGTAACACACACCTGCTATTGGAGCCCTTGGGAGCGACGAAGCGCTTCTGAGGATACCTGTCCTTTACGCGCTTCAGGGTGAGGTCTTTTTGACCCACCACCCACACGCTTCCTCCATTCCCACCCTGTCCCCCCAGACGTGGCAGGCCCATGCCACCACTCCCGCCTTTCACGTACAGCCGCAGGTTGTCCACAAAGTTCCCATACTGCAAGGAGAGACAAACCATAATTCAATAACGGACATGCAACAACAGACAATAACAGACGTGAAACAAGTTTTTTACGTTGTATTTAGTACAGAGCATTTTCTTTTGACTTCATATGTTATTGTACATTGTTCTTGTCTTTCTGTGTCTGTGCAGTTATGGCATAAAGAATTTCCTCTTGGATCAACAAGGTTTTCTGATTCTGAACAAGCAACATACTGACATGGCCGATTCATGCTAGTTTCATATTGGCAGAGCTGACATTGAAATTATTTGCAGAGGGGCGCAATACGTAAGGGAGTGGTCCTCTCTTTTTTTGAAGAATCAAAGTATTAATGAAACAAAATTTCAGTCTAAAATGCAGTCTGGCCTTCAACCAAGCCACATTATTAATTCGCCTGTCAAAATACCCTAATACAGTCAAATATTACAGTCAATATTACTACTCAGACCACCAGTCCTATACAGCATAACAGACTCAGATAAATGACACAATACTGACAAATACAAGCATCAGGGAAGCTGAGACTTAAGAATCATTTCAACAGTCTCTGCTTTTAGGAATAATCAAACTTTCTGGAACAGCTCACTAATAGAAATATGCTGTAATGAGAGAGATTTCCACAAGTCACCCATTCAAACTCTTCGGGCAGCCACAATGCAGCAGAAACCTTTTCTAAGATTTGGCTGCTGCTGTGTGGAATTTTAATGATTTAGTATATCTACTAAAGTTAGTATCATGTCGTTGGTAGACTTGGTAGATACTGATGTTTTTATTCACCACAGAACAATAATAATAATAATAATAATAATAATAATAATAATAATAATGTGACTGCCTAAAAAGACAATCTTAAAAATACTACCTAGATTAGACTACCTAAGAGGGACTACCTAAACTAGACTAGCTAAAGAGAGACTACCTAAACTAGACTATCTAAGAGAGACTGCCTAAATAAGACTACCCGAATTACAGCTTCTCCTCATAAGTTTTGACCTTCAAAACTCTGAGGCAAACAGTAAGATTTTAGCATTAATGGAGAAATGAAAGTACTATTGAAAATGCCTTAATGGGTTTCAGTACATATCTCCAGCCTTAATTTGTAAAAACAGTAAAAAGGTGGTGGTTAGTAAACGAGGCTTGGACATAAAAGAGCTGAATGCTCTAAGTTAGCCAGTACTGCTGTCCTGACTGTAGAAGCAGATCTTCTCGTGTAGCTACAGACCTTCCTCCAGCACGCCCTGCTGGTCCAGACCATGCCGAGAAAAAGAGCTCCTCAGGAAGAGAGGCTCAGGAGCGACGGTGGAGCAGTTTTTCCAGCTCTGACAGAGTGGATCAGCTACACAGCAGCCATGTGCACTGCAGGAAGTGGAAAATTGTCTACTCTGTCATGATTGGTCTAGAGAAACAAATGCGCCTCCTATTGGCTGAAGTCTGTGTCAGTCATGATCTGGTCCCAGCCCCTGTTATTTGTGCGATAAAAGTGTCTTTTCACTGTTAAAACTGGATATTTCTTTTTTTCTTGCTCAATTAGAAAGCACGCATATTCTTTTCTTTACACGTCTGACAGGCTTTTAGTACAAAACACGTTTTCTAGAATACAATAACTGCCCCAGTAATGAACTAGTGCTGCATGTGCAGTATCGTGAAGTTTTCTAAATGTGTGCTGAATCATTTCATTATTTGCAATATCTTTTTAAGTGCAATAGTCTTACATGTGCAATATCACTACTTATGTTACTATCACTTATACACTACTGATCTCTACTAAGTGCAATAACATACTCCCAACCATCTGTGTCTGTAGACTTCACTAAACTGTATTACTTGTCTGTAGTACTTATAGCCAGCATTTGTGTATACATCATAGTGAGTTTTTTTCTATAGATTTTTTATAAGATTTCTTTAGACTGAATTCTAGTTCATTTCATGCACTTCAGAGGTAAATATGCCTAAGTCTCCACAATTTTACACCAGGCCACTATAAATTACTTTCTTAAGGACTGGATTATACACATATTTAGAACAAAAATCAATGGAATGCACCTTAAACTTACTTGCCATTGCTATTTGCAATTTTGCACAAAACTATCTAAGATTCGTCTGGCTGATCCTTCAAGATCAGCTGGAAGCCAACACGAGGTCCAAAGACGTGTCACTGCAAGTGAAGGAGGCCATCGCTAGGCTGAAATAACAAAATAAACCTATAAAGACATAGCTTAAACTTTGGGAGTGCCCAAACCAACCGTTTGGTATATTCTTAAAAAAAAGGAATGCACTGGTGAGCTCAGCAACACCAAAAGGCCTGAAAGACAACCAAGGTGGATTATTGCAGAATTCTTTTCTAGCCAGGTCAAGAGCACTCTCAAGAAGGTAGGTGTATCACTGTCAAAGTCTGCACCTTCATAAATCACCTCTAGATGCAAAATACTGATAACACTGAAGAACAGGAAGGCCAGATTAGACTTTGCCAGAAAACATCTTAAAAGCCTGCCCAGTTTTGGATTCACGTTCTCTGGACAGATGAAGCCAAGATCAACTTGAAACAGAATGATGGTAAGAGAAAAGCATGGAAGATGAAAGAGACAGCTCATGATCTGAAGCACCACGTTGTCTGTCAAACATGGTGGAGGTAGAGTTATGGCATAGGTCTGTATGGCTATCAGTTGAACTGGGCCACTAGTATTTACAGATGATGTGACTGCTAACTGAAGTAACAGGATGAGTTCTGAAGTGGGATATACTCAGATTTAGCCAAATGCTGCAAAACTGACTGGAAGGCAAATGGATAATGACATACAACATTATGTGAAACCAACCCAAGAGTTTCTTCAAGTAAAAATGGGCTATTCTGCAATGACCAAGTCAATCACATGCTCAACAGAGCAGCTTTTCAGCTACTGAAGACAAAACTGAAGACAGAAAAACCAACACACAAGCAGCAACTGAAGGTGGCGGCAGTAAAGGCCTGGCAAAACATCTCAGGGGAGGAAACGCAGCATTTTGTAATGTCCACAGGTTCCAGACTTTCATCAAAGTATTAAAAGAACATATATTTTATACTGTATTACTTTGTCCATATACTTTTTGGAGGGGCTTGTGATTTCTAAAAGCTTAAAGCAACACATTTGTTAAACCCCTTCCATTAAAGCTGAATGTCTAGATCACAACCTGATTTCCATGAAGATAAAATTACAAAAATTGCATCAGTATCCAAACTTATGTACCTGACTGTACATCCAGTTGGTGGCTACCATGGTAGTGGTGTTAGAAAGCACGAGCACGGCCCAAAGTCACCAGACTCCAAGTTCCATTTTAGTTTACTCAAGTATTTGATAATGTCCTTGTGTACAAAGCAAGGTTGGAGTTTGGTGTTGGAGAACTTGACTGGTCAGCTCAGAACTTGAACCTCATCCTTGCAAATCCCTGCAGCCACGTTTCAAAATTTGGAGAGCTTGAAGTAATACAGTATAAAATCTATGTTCTTTTAACATCAAAGGGGGACCACCTCCAGTGGGTTTGGAAAGAAATATCAAACAGGCACATATTAATGTGGTGTTTAGGTGTCCACATACTTTTAGCCAAATAAAAGAGACAGATGGACATATATATTTAGCAAAAGAAAGAGAGGGAAGTAAAGAAGAAACAAGAGAGTGAGTGTGGAACAGAACTACACTGCCGTGCCTCTTGGCCTTTGTGATGGAACAGCCGGAATACATCATGCACTTCATCCTGCTGGAATTGCTTTCGTAGGTCATTTGTGTTAAAGCCCCTGAAGCCCCTGAAGCCACCGTCAGACTCGATGACGTTACACACAGCAAAGCGAACTGAAGGTAGGAGGGGGAGGAGGAGGGAGCAGCGATGGGCTGCAGCTGGACTTAACGAGTCTGACTGAGCTGGAGGAGAGCACACCCACAGACCAGAGGAGACGCTTTTCCCACTCAGCATCTCACTCGAGTACAGGTAGGGCTCATTTATCATCTTTTCACTGAACTTTTAGATTCTCGAACGCATAGCTTAGGTTATTGATCCTAGGCCTATTTATATTTTTAATTACACTCTTAGAAACATAGGTGCCAGAAATGCTTCTTTGAAGAATTTGGATCCTCTGAAACCTTTCATCAGAGGAGCTCTTTTTAAGGGAAGCATGTGTGAGTGTGAAGAACTTCATCAAAGATCTGCGTAATGTAGAGTTTCGGAGAAGACCCCATAAACTTGGTGAAGGTCCTTTAAGCCTTCTACATCCATCCATCCATTGTCTAAACGGTTTATCCTTATCCAGGGTCCTGGAGGTGCTGGAGCCTATCCTAGCAATCACAGGGCAAAAACAGAGATCAATAACAAATTGTTAGTGATCTCTGTTTTTTTTTCTATAACAAATCACTTCTTCAAACATGCTTCTTTAGGAACCAAAAGTGTTTTTTCTATGCCATTGTTCAGAGAACCTGCTGTGGCACCAGTAATTAAAATAAAAGTAGCATATTGTTGTGTGGCCAGCAACAGCTTATTTGCATAAAAGTGCCAGAGACCCATTATAACTTGTTTAAAAAGAGGTATAATATGTCCCTTTTAAAGATCTGTTTAAAGCTATTGATCCGAGCAGTGAGGGCCAGCAAATCTACAAGTTAACATTAGAATAAATGCCAACAAACAAGAAAGCATGGAATAATATGAAGATTTGTTTTGTTTGTTTAAAAGTACTAGATACTGTGTGAGCTGGTGAGGAGAACACAGGTTCGATGCCAGATTCCTCCTCGGTTCCTCCAGGCGTTGTTTGGATTAGTGAAACTCCTGATTTAATTTAATGAAGTATCGACTGAGCTGAACCAGATATTTGAGGTAAAAATGGAGAAATCTGAGAATGATTATGCAAACACATTGATATACATAAAATAAGCTTACTATTAACTGCATTAATAATATTTATATATATTCTAATACTAGGTTTTAAAACTCAGCTAAACAAGTTTTAAATATATTTTAAGGAATGTATGTAGGTATGTATGTGTATATATATATATATATATGTGTGTGTGTGTGTGTGTGTGTGTGTGTGTGTAAGTAATGCACACACATTTAGAGGAATTATATGTATAAACAAGGTCACAAGAGTGGTCCTCATTGAGCAGGGTTGTGGATCTTTCTTTGTACAGCAGTGACACTGACATGACTGTGGCCTGTTAGTGTGTGCGTGTTTGTGTTTTACAGAGTGTACCACAAGCAGCAGTGCTTTTTTAAAAACAGGGTCCACTTTATTAGACACATCTAACGTGTTGGTCCACCTTGTTCAGACAGTTCATGTGATGCTGTACAGTCTGAGTTGCTCCTCCTCTAGTCTTTCATCAGTAGTCAGTGTCTGGATACTGTTGGCTCTGTTGACACTGAGGTGAGTGTAGGTACACCTATTAAATGTGTGGTTTCTTTTTCTTTCTGTTACATTTCACTTTCAGGGTTTACCAAGCCTCGTGCACATTAATCTCGCCCCTTCACCTTTCACTCATGGATTCCAGGCTTGAGCGGCCCCTCGGGGTTCGGTGGGGGGGGCTCAGGGGGGTCTGCGTGCTCCTTCTGGCCACGGCCTCCTCGTGCGCCCTGAATGCACCTGCACTCTTGAAAACCAATTCCGGCACACTTGCACACCTGGGAGAGATTGATGGCGCGTGCTGGGACGCCTCTTCGCTGGCAGTCATAGAGGCCAGGAAGCTCCATGTCAGTGAAAGTGTGGAGGCCTTCTGGGACTTCATGACTTACCTGCACACGTCATCACAGCCCGACCACCACGACGCGTTCATGAAGCTGGCGCAGTTCTTCTGGGGGCGCTATGTGGACTGTGTGATGTCCCGCGCACACGGACTGGGCAGGAGGGCCTGGAGGAGGGAGGCGAGAAGAAAGAGCATCAATACACTGTAAAGAAAAACTAAATATCCAGGTTTCGTTTGCTCCCATGATGTTGTTCATCTGACTTCAGTCTAATGTATGTTTTGCACTATATTTACGGTAGTCCCGACAAAACATGAAATCCAGACAGTTTTCAGGGTTGCAGGCTTAATTTTCACTGTTTTAAACAAAACATGTAATCATAAAAGCATAATGTTTCTCATGATTACAATTTTCTCAATGTAATCATGAGAAAGAGAGCATTTACAAAGGGCCAGGGTTGGGGGGTGTGGGGGTGGGTAATATAATTTTAATATTATACATCCAGTCAAAGTTTCAGGGATCTGTGATGGTTAATAAAGGTGCTTTGTTGGTTGATATGACAATGTAAAGGATCTTAACAATGTAACAGGTGACCTGTGATTAATTCTAGACACATTTGGTAGTTTTCCAATGGAATTAAAAGTATTCTACAGAAATAATGGTGACTATTAAGTCAAATCCCATTACAAAGGGAAAAAAAACACTAGATTCGAATCCTAAGGGTCTTTTTTCAGTTATGAATGATGTTCAAGATTCCAGTGAACATCCAGTGAGCATGTTAGCTAATCAGTTTAGCTGTTTCTGCTAAGACGTGAACTTCGGCAAATCCATATTAATTTGTTTTTAACAATGAGATAACTGGCTTTCCTTCAGTAAACCATCAATATTGCAAATGCAGCCTTTTTTATTTGCTGCACAAAACCACCTATGAACCTACTGGTGTCTTCTGAGTACTATTTTGTCTTTTATTTCTGGATGTACCTTTCCGCCATGAAGTTCCGAAACACATTCAAGGCCAAACCTTTCATCAAAAATTTTATTTACCATCCCAAACCATCAGTGGACCTTAATGTGGCCTATAAGTTCTTGTATGTAATGTAGATGATGGTAAAATAGAGGACGAATTTAATAATTGCAAAAATATAACAAATTAATACATTTGGGCAACATTTTGCCTTACAACACCCTGCATGTATCTCTCTCCTTTGGAATTCCCCTTTATTTATGTGCTGATGACTTAAGTGCTAAACTCCACATTCTCCCAATGGAGAGGGATAATTCAGCCAAAAATTCAGTTCACCACATAAGCAAGTACAGTGTGGATAACAGGAGGGCTATAAGCCTCCATTACTCATTAACTACATTAGCATCATAGCTAATGTAAAACCAAAAATCTAACTGCAAAACTGAAGCATCTAACACATTTTGGTGGACTGGCATTTGGGGGCAACTGTGAAAATTCACTTTAAGGATCAGATAAAAGTTTAAAAGAATATTGGCAATGAATCAAATTTGCACAATTGTGCAATGTTGCCTGGACATCAGTCCATATTTTACTTCAGCTTCCTCAAAATGTCTCTCAAACTGTACCCAGCTCTTCATTAAGCTGGTGAAGACTTGTGAATGTGGTTTAGGACTCAGTAAAAACTGCACAAAATGTCATACTGCGTCCTAAACCACATCCGCAAGTCTGCTCCACCTTAATGAAGAGCTGGATGTGGTTGGGACATGTATACAAAAATATTTGGATGACCATCAATTTCTAATATTTCTTAGCAACATTAGCCTCGTAGCTCGGGTCGTAAACCAATGAAGCAAAATTTGAACTCCAGACACATCTTGGCCGATAACCACCCAACCACGCTTTTAAGAAGCCTCAAGTTTCCTGTTTCAAAGAATATTTAATGAAACACTCAAACGCACACAAGAAAGCCAGCCTACTTTATTACGACTTTTCTTTACCCCTTTTTAGAGCATATTTGTTGTTCATGTTCACCTCGCTCTTGAGCCAGCAGACATGAAGCATATGAATGATTGAGGCTTTAACATGATTGAAGATATGGCCTAATATCAGGCCAGCAGGCCAAAGCACTGATTAAACTGATTATATGGATCCAAAATAACCTCTCTGAGATCAGGACCCCAGCCGTGCCCTCAGTGTACTCAAAACAATAAAAGTAATCACCTACAATTCAGCCAATCAATGTCCAGTCAACACACACACATGGGTTTGTATTCCTGTTTCTGTGGGGGATTTCTGCTGACATCTGTAGGACTGTAGGTAAATGGTGCTGCCCTACACCTCACCTTAACCTTACTTTACCTTATCAGAAGCAGTTAGCCACTCAGTCACGAACTCAATCAGGCTTCGGTAGCCAGACCAGTAACGCCCACTGTACTGAAGAGTCAACGCCGCAATTTGAATGCAACTGAGCTCAGGAAAAGGCCATACATTTATACATTTCAAAGGCTGACTCTAATGCACCCTAATGCTGGGAATTTGTAAAGGCTTAATAATAGCTTTGGAAAAAATGATATACCTCTTGATGCCCTTTTAATGATGTCAGTGCAGAGGGAATGATGTCTAACAATCATATCTGGCATACAAAAGAAAGATCAGGTACTACATATAAACATTAAAACTATATACTACTTAAAAATAGTTCTTCTTTGGCCTTCAAAGAGCCATTTCTTTGTTCCCTACACAGCCATGTTTGGAAAAAAAAAAGTGTCTGAAGAACCGTCACATAATGTAGAAGTTTAATACCAATTTCAGGGTTCATCACACGCAAGCACTAATGTAGAAAGAAGAGAGTTTTAGGGAACCAAATTATGTTCTACAGTCTGAGTCAAGTCTTGAGCCACTGAGGTGCAAATCCAAGTCGTTCAGAGTCTCTGCTGTGCAAGTCTGAGTTAAGTCAAACCACTGGGACACTGACTTCAATGTCTAGGGGGAGACAACGAGCTGGAAATGTCAGATATTCTATCCACGAGCTACGAGAATTCTTTTCAATAGGAGTAAGCAATGTCAGCGATTTGGAAATATTTTAACATAGAAGACGACGACAGGAGTAAGGCAGACTGTAAGATCTGTACTGCAACGGTGTCAGTGGGTAGAAAGGAAAGTACATCGTTTAACACAGGCAATTTGATTAAACATCTGAAGACGCATCACAGTGCTAAGTACACGGAG
>JBBPCX010000088.1:25982816-25998500 GCA_037974365.1 Hydrocynus forskahlii | reverse complement strand
GGTGTGTGTGAAGGTGTGTGGATGGGCGATGGTGTGTGGATGGGCGGTGGTGTGTGGATGGGCGATGGTGTGTGTGAAGGTGTGTGGATGGGCGATGGTGTGTGGATGGGCGATGGTGTGTGTGAAGGTGTGTGGATGGGCGGTGGTGTGTGGATGGGCGATGGTGTGTTTGAAGGTGTGTAGATGGGCTATGGTTAGGGCTGCCACAAATGATTCTGATAATCGACTAGTCGCCGATTATTTTTGCGATTAGTCGACTAATCAGATCATGCGTACATTGGACACAAAACGTACAGCTTATCACACCAGCATGCAGCTGCTCTTAAATAACCATCATTATCTTACATTATCTTAAGTGTTTAAGGTATGTGCCAACTAAAAAATTAAGACAAGATGATGGCTTCTTAAAAACTTTTAAAGAAATTTGCAGCTTGTTGCAACAAACTATTATTTAATTGTAGCTTAAAGTGCTACAGTAAATTTACAGTCCACATATTATTTGGACCCATTTACTCCTGTAATATTGTTGTAGATAAGTTTGTGCTGAAAACAAAAATACGAAACACTTTGGAATCCAAATATGTTAAGTTGGTTACATTTACACAAATGTCTCAGTTTACCCACAGATTCCAGGGGGTTAAAGTATTGAATAGGAGCGGAGAGGAGTACAGAATAAAATGAGGTAACGTTAGGCACCTTAAACTAATAAATTATCCACAAAAATAAAGTTTTGGTCTCACTGAAATATAACAAACGTGTTTTTTGTGCTCAGTGCTCACAACTATATTCAGCTTTACTACACTCTGACTGTATATAGTCCCAAATCTACACAAGACTTGTTCATAGCCAGGAAAGTTAGCTTTTCTACACGTCCTGCTGCGAGAAGATCCGCTCCGCTCTGCTCTGTGTTTCCTATTCAAACACAACATCACTGTTATAACCTTACAGCAAACACATAACATATGTGTGCTAAGGAAAATGAAATCGTCATCGTTAATGTTAACGCTTGCAGCTGTCAATACAAGTAGTTCACTGTTAATGCTAATGTTAGCAGCTAACTAGCCAGTTAGCTTACTGAGACGACCGTCCCACTTTGTCGTCAGAAACTGCAGCTGCAACGTGCTTCCTATTCAGATGCTCGTGTATCACCGTCGTACTGCCATAGAAGGCAAGTCCCATTTTGCATTGCATGTTCTTCTCTTATTTTCTTAAAATGCTCCCAAACTTTCGAGCTCCGTTACCGGGTAGCCATGATACCAGAGACGGTCTTACAAAGCTTAAAAAAAATAAACAACGTATCGACTATTAAATTAGTCATCAACGATTTTGACAGTCAACGTAATCGTGACTAGTCGACCAATCGTGGCAGCCCTAGCTATGGTGTGTGTGTGTGTGTGTGAGAAGGTCTGTAGATGTTCGATGGTGACTGAACTATAATCTACGATGTACGTTAGTGTAAAAGAACAAAACGTCCTCAGCCTGCTCTGGTGCTGCACAGTGGTAGATGCCTTGTGCTCTGTCGATCAAGTTTTTGATGTGTGCCGAGAACAATTAAAAGAAGAGGTGGTTCAGTATTTGTTTCACCTCCGTGATGTTTGGATTTTGTTGCCGTGATAAATACATTTTATGCTGCATTTTGATTGGCTTGTCAGTAGTCGTAGGTCGTAGCAGCACACGCTGTGAAATGGTTGTCCTAAATTTCTGACACAGTCAGAAAATAAGCACAGGCTGTCTTTGGTCGCTGTGACGCCAGCTGTCTTTGAACCTCCTCACAGTATGACATAGTACCACTGTTTCGGAGCCTCGGCCTAAGAAAGGTCACTTTCGTCAGGGGCAGTCCAAAATTGTACAGTGATAACCGGGCATTACAAGCACAGTGGGGGTCAGTATAAACTGCCCTGAGGTCAATGCGGTGTGACTGCATGACATGGACAAAATACCATATTGCGATTGTTACTTGCAATTAGGACTGCTTGATACGTATTTGCAATGTCTCCTTACTCAGCCTACAGCAGTTTAGCCTCACCCACTCATGCTGAAGTTCTAAGGAGTGTTTTAGCTCCATGCTGTCCAGTCAGCTGCAATACAGGCCAGCCCATTAAAAAAATAGGGATGGATTACAAATATCAGCCTTATAGGCACACAGCAAAAAAAAACAGCCTGATAAATTCTGTGGTTGTAAAATGGTCATATAAGAATGAATTATGATGGAGTCTTTTTGGTACACAAACCCATCATATGTCAGGAAAAAACGAAACAGAAGGAAAATGGAAAATATGGGCCCTTTAAAACACCTAGACCAGTCAGTGCCTTCAATGGTTTCAAATTAGACAGAATAATTATCAGATTACAAGAACACTTTGATTTATCAGAACACCCAGTAACTCACCTGGAGCTGTCAGTGGTTGGTTAGAGGCTCATTTGCATGTTACAGCCTTCTGCGATATCAGTATTTCAGTGATGATATTGCGATAATGATTAACAGACTATATACTGTGCAGCCCTGCTTGGAGTGCAATAGAAAACACATGTAACGAACCCTCCAATCATTTGTCCAGTGCTTTTATGCTCATTTTTGATTGCTCACAGTTATCATAATTATCTCCCCCATTATTTAGTCTGACCACAGTTATTGGACATTATTGGCAGTCTTGGGTGTGTGTGGTGCAATAAATAAGATGTGAATTTGGTGCACTGAGGCTCAAATGCTTGTAGATTTAAAAGAAAGTAACACATATGTTGAGGCGTTATTTGAGCTCACTTGGGTCATTTGAGAGCTACTGGCAGCTCCCAAGCACGATGCCACTTTAGCCACTCTGGGCTTGTTCTTTTAAGTGCATCCAGAAAACTAAAAAGGCAGTTGGTAATCACAATTATTTATATAACAGTTAAGCCTTCAGTGGGGGAGTGTTATTTTTATTTATTTATTTATTTATTATTAAACAGTTCTGCCCATTGCTACATGTGTTTTTTTTGCTTATGTGTCAGTGTTCCACACATACATTTAAAACAATCTGTTTCTTTGTATTGTGAATTGTTCTTGTATTCGCTCCAGTTGTGCCGCTTCGCCAGTGAGACAATGTTCCCTTCGATGCTGGTGCCACTCATTTGATTTTGACTCGTTCGACCGGATGATTATATTTGCTGTAATTGCTATGGGTTCAGTGCCAAAATATTTGAGTAAACATGGGGTCATTTGCAAATATTATATTGACGCGTGTCAAGTGGTCAGTAGTTGCCTGAAATGGTAAGATTTCTTTTACAGAGCTAGATATTTTCAGTTGTGTGTGGTGCTCTTGAGTGTCCTGCACATCAGTTGTCCATACATCAGTTGGTGCAGCAATAACTGGTACGCAGCCCGAGTTTAGTGTTATTTAGTTATGGACTGACTGTCAAATGTAAAAAATAAAGGTATAAATGTAAGACTGAGTGTGATGATGATGGCATATCGACTGTAATCTTGAATGTCCATTAACATACAGTGTTACGTTATCAGTGAAACGCGCTAGAATGGAAAGTTGCCAGGTGGCACAACCGTGTGACGCTACGCAGCGAAGATTTAAACAGCGTTATGGTCACAGGCCTGCTAACGGGACACTGCATATTCTAGCCAGCTCTGAAATAGGTATTGCAAAGATCAATATTGTGAAAATTATTGCAAAAATTACACTTCACCCCTAGATGGGAGCTGCCAAACCAGCTGATTGTAATTCAGATCAGAGATACAGAAGGGCAGGTTGAGTCAGGTTGATTTGAGTCTAGTCCAGAGAGGCTGAGGTTCTTAGGGCTGTGTTTGAAATATCGGTACATGATGAATCTCTTGGTGATACATAAATAGATATGATAATGGGTGTCTGAATTCCTGAATGTACATTTGTATGCATGTGCAAGAGAAACTGCTCCTGCATTCAGATCTGAGAGGGCGATGTTAATAACTGGGATCTAATAAAGATTAAAATATCTTTACTTAATGAGGCAGCTGTTGCTGACGTGTTGTGTTGTGGTTGTTGTTGTTTAAATAAACAGTGTTAAGTTTAAGACCTTTGTTATGAAGACATACATCCACTTTTTACACCATTTGTTTGAACATTGCTGCGAGGATTTGATTGATTCACAAGAGCCTTAGTGAGGTGCGGAACTGATTGTGGGTTTGGAATGGTGATGTCTGGATCACTGCTCCAGCTTCTTCCAGAAGATCCTGGATGGAGCTTTGACACTCCAATTCCAGAGCGTCCTATTCTGTTTGCTGTGGAGATTTTACAAACTGAACTTGACCGGCTATGTGAGCGTCTTAATGCACTTTTCCACAGGTCAACAGAAACCACGCTGTACTTAAACTGTGCAGTGATGGCATGGAAGCTTTATCTAACATAGTTTTTCTGTCAGAGCCGCTTTTGTTGTTGTGGTCTTTTATTTTTCATAGTCTTGTTTGAGGTTGTTTGAGGCTTTTTTGTTTTGTTTTGTTTTTTCTCCCTTCCTACGTGATGAAAACCTAATCCAGTGTCCTAATACCCCTTCACGTTTCTCACACCTTTAAAAACTCCCTTTGATATTTCTCTTCAGCCTAAGCATAGAGTAGTGCTTGTACTTCCCAGATGTTTGTTCATATCTCCATTGTTGATTTGTTTGAGCAGACAGTAAAAAAACGGCCTGTTTCCAAGTCCGTCTGTTGTCATGACCAGTCATTTTGACAGTCATCAGAAAGCACTGACGCAGCACAAATAATGGCTTGGGTTCAGAGGACTGTATTTGTAATGGAGAAACATTTGGAAAATGTTGGAAAAGTGCCATTAGTTTAATTCACTAATTAGAAGAGGTGTCTTGTAGGCCTGTTATCAGTGTATCGGCCTCTGCAACAAATTGTAATATGCAAATGAGCCTCTAACCAATCACAGTGTTTCTGACAGAGTGTCCGAGGTCTTCATGTAATCCAACGAAAGTCTAATTATTAACCATTAAGGATGCTTGTGAATCGGTGCATGAATGGGCGGGGCCAAATTGCTGTAGCCAGAATAAGGAGGTAGATTTAAATATGAGGGTTTTGTGACCTCATAAAACTTTAATTTGAAAATGACCTGTTTTTTTTGCTTAGTTTCTATGTATGGACTGTATGGATGGGGGATAAACATGCTATTTAAAACAATAGTTACAGACTTTAAGCTCTTTAAGTCCAGAAAAGTGATGATATGGGACCTTTAATGTCTTGAAAAGCATCACAATCACAATATGTTGAAGTTAAATCTCAATACTGATATGTTGCCCATATCGTACAGTTCTAGTCTCTGGATACTTCTGAATGTATGTAGTTAGCCTGGTATGCTGTTTTGTATGATATATTATGAAGGTCATGCACCTTGTGAAGTCACTGCCAGTATCCAGTAGGGGTAAAAACCCCCCGATCAAGACCCAGACCCTCCCAAAGAGTCAAAAATAGCAGTTGGGAGGGAGGTGTTCTTAGCGTTTTTCTTTTGTTGTTAAAAAAGGCAGTACCTCCCAGTTATGGAGGGGTAATTCACACTCTGCGTAAAACAGTACATGTATTTGTACTGCAGTGGTGTTTACAAGTAGTTTAGTTTGGTGTGTGTTGTGATCTGAGTGGATAAAATCTAGTTTTAACCGTGCATGATATGTGCATGACATTTCATGCTGTGATTGTCCCATGTCCTTTAGGTCTCCTGCTTGGGTACGTTTTCCATTTCCCAGCAGCAGTTTGCAAAGCAGATAAGACTAAGGTCGCCCTGTTCACAAAAAATCGTGTTTTTGACAGTACGTCAAACATGATTGCTCATTTGAGATGCACCGTCTGGATGTGAATAACCACCAGTACAATTAAAAAAACAGCGCAAACACTGTGACTTCTGTGCAGAACACCCTGTGCAAGGAAGAGAACCAGAGAGAAAGAAAAGAGAAAAAAGGCAGACAGAAAAATAGAGAACAAGGCAATAGACAGTGTAAACAAACGTAGAATAGAATTAATCATTTTCTACATGCTGCACTTTAGTGGATCTGTATTACATAAGTATACATTTTTTTGTAACTAATGTTTGTTTTTGTTTATTAAATGCAACAATTGTACCTGACTTTTTTTTTAACCTGATACCTAGGAATTTTATGTATATGCCCTTATGTGCATCCCTGAAGTGTTTGAGGGATTGTGGAAAATGTGTCACTGTGTACAAATCAAATACATGATGAAATTCATAAGGAATTTTCAAATGAAAAGCAATGTCATGTTTTACATGTTCTTTTTTATTTTTTATTTACTTTTGCCTACGCTTCTACACCTAATATTCATCCCTAGCTGCTTCTTCTGCGCTGTCGTGGTCACATTAGTCTGACCTGAGCTTTAGTGTCTTAAAGGGTGTTTATAAGTCTGTGTCTTTAGCTCTGCAGGACTGGTGTGTTGCTCTGCATTTGTCACTTTGCGCCTGCCATAGCCATGATGTCCTAATGCTCGCTCTGAGACTCTCAGAGCGAGCATTAGGATCAATACCTGGCCCCTGATTGATAAGCTGTACACACACGCAGTACACCAGATATTAATGAAAGTGTTAGAGCTGGAATCATGCCAGAATTCCAGACGGGCTCAGATGAGAAAGTGGAATAATAACAATAATAATAAAACTTAATAAGAACAATAGTGTCATTGCTGACTCAATCAGACTAATAATAAAGGAAAGCATTGATATGACGGTGACGTTTCAGAACAAGGCGGCTTCCCATAAAGGCAGAAAAGCAATACTATTATTATGTCAGGATGATGGAAAAACACCACCGTGCTGATGGAGTCCCAAACCCAGGCATGCATTACCTGGCACCATGTTTGCTTCCTCAGGGGAGCTAATTGTAGGCCTCGCTGCAACAATGATCTCTCTTTCATCACTGATTAGCGCTGTTGTGCCTAGTTATTAGAAGTGACAGCATGTTTCACCGAGCGGAGAGATGAATTTCGGCTGCAGGGCTTGCAGTTAGAGGCCTGCCTCTGACCGCTCGCATCGGAAATAGGCCGAAGGTCTGCGGCTTCATCCTCCTTAACTTAAGCCCGTAGAGCTCCCTCAGACATATGCCAAGGTTAACGTAGTAGAAAATCCCTACCCTCTAACACGCACGCACGCAGGAAGGCTCCTGTTACAGAGAGCAGGAATGACGGCTTCTTAACTTCAGTATTCAGATGATTGCATTTTTGGCAGCTTATACAACTTTAATCAAGACACAAGACAGTGCAGCGCTTCACCTGCATGCTGTGGCGACATGTCCGATACAGTCGAAATGCGGTTTGGGCTTGCAGTGGGATCTGAACAGACACCCTTTATCGCCGTTTGAAGGACTAGTACATCAAAAAGTGAAATTGAGTTTTGCACTTGAGGCTTATGTGGCTAAGTGCAGGAAGCTTTTGTACACCTATTAGCATTGTGTGGCCAGTGTGCCTCAGGCATATCTCAAACCACGTTGAGAACTTGGGAGTCATATGTTTCCCTCTTAACAGTTATTTTAGCAGGACTCGAAAGTTGTATTATGGGCTGGCCCCCCCAACTGGATCCCCCCCAAATCATATCTTTAGCAGGAATCTGAGTCCTGAGGCTCCTCTGAGTTTGGCACTGGTCATTGTGGGGGTCACTAAAGGTCAGCAGGTCATGGTGAGCCGCTAGTTTATGACTCTCTCCTTCTGAAGTTCTGTCCCAAGTGCAGACAGTGAAGGAGCCCCTGAGGAGCCGGACCCCAATTGGAAGCTAAAGACCAGAACTGGGAGGGAGGGGGCGGTCTCTCTCTCGCTCTCTCTCGGTCTTGCTTTCTGCATCTTGTGCTCTCTTTATTTACCTCTATGTATCTCGCATCCTCGTCCTCCCTCTCTATCTATTTCACGCACACTCTCTCCCTCCCTTTTCTCGGGATGGAAAAGTATGAAATTTTCTGTTGTGACCGTCAGTTCATCACTAAAATGTTAACAGAGCACTGAACTCATTTCAGCCCACAATTTAAATTGGAAGAGTTTTACTGAACCTCAGTCCCTGTTCTTTCTCTCCTTCGGTGGCCAGTGAACAACTTTGGAAATGATCTGCTGGTTCACTGTTCCAGAGCCAATCAGGTTCCTCATATGGCCACACTACACACACACTGGAACCTTTTCACACTCAGAAAGAGCACGCTGAGACGCTCTGTGGAATCTTAGAAGTGTGTGTGTGTGTGTGAGTGAGAGAGAGACAGAGAGAGTGAGGGTGTCTGTGGGAAAGGAAGCAGCAGAGTCTGCTTGCATTAGTCTAAATGAATGTGTTTGTTGGTGGTATTTGCTTGTGTGTGCGTGTGTGTTGGGGGGGGGTGGTTTGTATGGCTGAATTGCATTTACCTGGATTGGTAAACTTGCATATAATTTATAACCTGCATATAACTTCATCCCTTAGAACACTGAGGTTTTTTTTTTCCTGTTTATGCATTACGTGTACTTTTCTAATATTTCTAGTATTATGTGATGTACAGTTAATCCATATTCCTCCTTTTCAGCACAATCAAGCGTGTATGATGAAAAGATTAGCTTTATAACTTATAACAGATCTCTAAATCATTAATATTTGGGATGTCCCAATAGGGAACTGTGAGCTGATACTGATATCCAATGTTTTGCATGTACATTTCTACCCATATATAAACATTTATTACAATTATGGTGTATAAAATGTATACATTGGGATTAAATCCACCTAAATAATAAATGTGTTCTTAAATATCGGTTGAGTCTAAACATCTGTCCAATGCCGTTATTATCTCCCAACATCATTGTGTGTCCTTAGTTGGGACAAACTGGTATTTCATTAAGCTGACTTTAGTATAGTAACATTCTTTGTTTCCAGACAACCTATTTTTGGCTCTCTGCAACAATATTGTCCTCAGGATCTGGGTGTGCTTTTGTTCGGTGCGGTCTAAGACACACCTACACACATTTCTGCATGATTCTCCTCCCTCAGCACCTACAGTGGTTTTGCTCGGATAACACACACACACACACACACACACGATGGTGATGATGACGATGATGAAGCTGCTAGTAGTCGGATTATCACCCCCTGCCTGCCAGCCTCAGAGCACTATTTTTAACCAGCCTGTTCTCTTATCTTCCTCCCTGCATGTCTTCAGTAAGTAAGAGCTGGGAGGTGTATTGATTCTTCGTCCTGTGTGGATTTGGCAGCTCTGTGTGTATATTTTGTCCCGCCGGCTACTGTAGCGCACCAGGCCAGTGTTGGGGTGTAAAAAGAGATGCTGTTTCAGTTTTCCTGCAGGACAACACGGAGATGGTTATGGTATCCAGGATGTGTGTTTTGGAGGTAAATTCCTCATAAATTGGCAGGAACGTGGGCCGATCCTGTGAGGAAGTTTATCCCCGCACAGAACCGTCCAGCAGCTTTTGGATAATTGACCATTCCTAGGAGCTGGAGGAAGCCTTTACTTCTGCTGGAGCTTTGATTCAAACCTGTTGTTTTCCAAAAGCGTCCGGCGTTTTAAAGGCAGGACAGTATTATTCATGTCTACGATACACTGTTTATAAGTATAAGTAAATGTTTAAAATAAAATATATATTATGCATATTATTTGTCTATTTCTCATCATTATCAGTGTTATAAACTGGCTATAAACTGTATGAACTGTATAAACTTAAAGGGAGCATTTTTCGGCATGAATCGATAGACTCTGCTGTCGATGTGCGCTAAGGTAGCATTTTTCGACAAGGCAGCATAATTCATCAGAACTCCGGTGCCCGCGGTCCAGAGCCATGATCAGAACAATTTATCAGGCACCTTCCCAGCAATAGCAAGTTAACATTTATAAATGGGTTTTCTTTTTTTTTTTTTTTTGAACAGGTACCAGAAGAAACATATTTCTTTTATCAGGGAGCAGCAGAAACAGTCAGTGTGTTCAGTAGAGTGTCCCTGTCAAAGTGAGGTGAAGCGGTTGAGCACAAAATAAGAGTCATAAGAGTCATTTAAAAGAACTGCGCTAATGCACGATAAAATAATTTATGGCATTAATTAAATAATGCGTTAACACGATAATAACTTGTTAACGTGCCCAGCACTATTTATATATACAGTAAACCCGCACTTTTCCGCGGATCAGCAGTTGCAGTATCAGTCCAACGTGGATTTTTTCTGAGAACCGAACTAATAATTTTTTGCTGAAACCCCCGCACTAACGCGGAAACTGCAGCTATCGTCTGCATTTTTTTTTTTGCTTTTGTGACGTCCGGGCCTCGTCCGCCACACCCACTTGTCCTCTTGCTTGGTTGCTAAGCACCATGCCCTAACATAATCCAGCAGGGGCGTGGCGGACGAGGCCCGGACGTCACAGTTTTTTTTCATGGCAGTATATCATTTTTCATGCATTTTAGTGCTAAATTATTAAGAAAAATAAAATTTACTGATTTTGTAACATAAATATTAATGTAAATTCAGCTACATTTCCAAATAAAAAATGACTATAAATGTTTTGTTACTGATGAGAGAACACAAAGAAAGCATATCCTGGGACAGTGAAATACCGCTGTACTCACAAGCGGGAGGTTTGAAAGTAGCCAATCTGAGAATGTTATTTATTTCTCCTTGCTGCTGATTGGCTGGTGCCATTTGACGCATCCCTCACTGTACTGAGAGGCAGGAGGTTTGAAAGTAGCCAATCCAAAAACATTTGTTTCTCCTTGCTGCTGATTGGCTGCTGCCCTGTGACGCTGCAGATCAGAATTTCCCCCATGGAGCATCTCGAGTGTGTTTGATGCCATTCCTGCTAGTGTATTAATGCTTCTCAAAGGTTCAGTGGTCAGGGACCTGACCCCACTGCCACTAGAGCCAGCTGTTACCTCTGTGGGAAGGATCTGTTTTTCGAGTACAAAAAAACCCAAAACAATTGTGATATAAGATTTCTGTTTCTGAAGGATATATCTCATACTCCAAATGGTATGGCCTACTGGAACAATTTACTTGTGACCTGGACTGGGAAAGGATTTGGACTCTACCATCTAAATTTCTGTTGACAAACAAAGTGAAAGAAGTTTCTTTCAAAATTATTCATCGGTTCTGGGGAAATATAAAAAGGACATTAATGTAAATTGTTCATTTTGTAACCTCCAAGATGAAGATGTTCTGCACCTCTTCTGGTCTTGCCCATTTTCTAATCAGTTTTGGCAAGAATTTGCTAATTTTGTAATGTCCTATTTTCTTCAAGATTTTTCGCTCTCCTATGAAAAGTTATTTGGTTTCTACAAATACCCAGGGAATAAAGCAGACCAATTTTATATAACTAATTTATTCATATTATTAGCTACATTTCATATTCCTAAGTCAAAATTCTCTAACCAAAACCAACCAACACTTCATTTATGAAACCAAACAATATCTATTATCCAAACAACATTCCCACAATGCAAAAGCAATCAAAACAGTGAATATATGCTCCTCTATTTGGTCTCTGTAATTCATCTCTCAGCTCTGATTGCAAATAAAAAATTAATTTAAAAAAAAAAAGTGTTCTCATGGTTTTCATTTTGTTCTGCTTAAAGCCCTGTATTTTTATTACTGTAAATTAAATGCATTTATTACTGCATTAACCTGCTTAAACCAAAGAAAACAACAGCGCACACCAAAGAAAACACACATGCATGAATTACAGTACAGTCTATACAGGGGTAACATCGGTATTTACATTCTAGCACTGCAGGACTTATAGTACTACCCATACAAATACAGGTTTACCTTTACATTTTCTTTAAGGCTAATGAGTTTAAAATGACATTAAATTGTTTTGGGAGCATATTTGGGGGCATATTTAGGGTTTACACAATAAAAATAGGCATTTTTAGGCATTTTTTTAACCACATCACAACTATGCGGTTTTTCACTATACGCGGGTGCTCTTGGAACGTAACACCCTTGAAAAGCGGAGGATGTATATATGTATATATGTATATGTTTTATATATATATATATATAAAACATACATACATAAATACGTGCATGTGTGTGTGAATATATAACACGCTGTTTTTGTTACTGTGAGTTTAAGGCTAATATATGCAGTTGCATTAAAAATGGCACATATTAGGCAAGCTTGTATTAAACCAGAAGTGTTAAGCATGGTTAAAAACATTCTGTGGTACTTTTTTCCATGAGTGACTGTCACTGTATATTTTACTGATGCTTTAAAATACGCTCTGAGCATGGACATAATGCATATATAATCCTTCATATGCATTCCTGTGTATGGGCATTAGGCACTAAAGGTTGGCAGTTACCTGTAATTGATTAACACAGGTCCTAACAAATGCCACCATGTTTGGGCTGTGTTTCAGGTATATACAGTAAAATAAATGAACAAGCAGATTTTGATAAACAAGTAGAACTGAAGCTGAATGTCGAGAGTTGTACTGCTCTAATACTGTGTTCAAATCCCACCGGTGGGACTGTAGCGCAGTAAATGGTTAATTGTCATTATATGCCAAAATAATACTTGAGGTGTCAAACATCATGCTGAGCTTTGTTTGGTGTTCCTGTGTCGCGTAGAACCAAAGTTCTTGCAATTTAAAAAACATGTAATAATATTAATAACCACTACTGGGGTTTTAAACATGGAGTAACAGGCAAATGCCCATAAAGAACAAAACTGACCAAATTTCTTTTAGTTTGATTCTTCAAAATAAACTAAAAAACACAAGATCTCTGAACCCGGGAGAACTTTCAGGAAAGTCTCCGCCCACAAGTGGGTGGGGAAAACCTGGAGAGGGAGGAGCTCCGGAGAGCGGCCGAGAGAAATCGCAGCAAACGGTGATCGTGTAGGAGAACAAACACCGGTTTTAGACTGTTTTACACCGTTTATATGTACTGAAATCAGATTTTACTAGTATACTCTGAGTTTCGAGGGTTAAGAACTACTGATCTAAGACTCTAAAACTCTAAAACTCATCCACTAAAAATGTATCTACTACTTTGACATTGGCTAATTATTTATTTGAATTATAAGCGAATTATCAGTGTCATTATAAGTGAATTATAAGTGAATTATGAGTGTAATTTTTGAGTGTGACTGCGGTTGGTGTGTGAGAGCCTGTGTGACAAACAGAAACAGAATGGAGACTTTTCCTCATCCTAATAAGTAAATACCTTATGATTCCCCTGTTTCATTGTAAGCATGTTCACAAAACAATTCAAAGCAATGCTTTTCAATTTTTCCCTCCACTACCAGCCTCCGTAGCCGGAATTTGATTATTGCGGCACTGCCAAGACATTTTGCGTTTGGAAGGAGTCTTGGTTTTTATACACATTCCTGGTGGCTTGGATGAGCAGGGAAAACCCCCAAGCATGGCAGCGAGGAATAGAAAGAAAAAAAAAATCCCCATCTTGGCTCATTCTAAATGCATATGTTTGGCTCCCTGTCTGAATTACAAACTCCGGGTGTATTAGGTGCTTGCATTGTGAAATTGGGACTTTATGACTCCGGGTGAGGCTGGGGAGTCGGGAGTGGGTGCTGCTGGTGGGCGTCAGTCACTGTAGTGAACTCTGCAGCGTGTCCCCCTGAGATAATGCGCTCGCTCTCAAAAAACCTTATTAAAAAACTAATCGCCTAATCTATTGGAGTCTCCCGCCTAATAGAATCTAGTATCGATCCAGAATATTGACAGGAAGTGTATAGATATACAACCTTGAGGTACATTGTTCTACATGTGTGAGTGCACTCATATACAGAAAGAGAGAGAGAGAGAGAGAGAGGGGAGGTTAAACTTGCATGGAAAGAAATTCTGACAAAGTGACAAAGAGGAAGACAGAAAGAGAGATGTTACTGTAACAAAGAGAGAGATAGACTAACAAAGAGATAATGACTAAGAAAAACGGAAAGAGGGCGTGAGATATTAACCCGAGAGAGGAGGTAGTCAGTGAGTGACAGGTAGAAGAAAATAGAGAGATACTGACAGAGAGAATGAAGATGATGGAAAGATACTGAAAGAGAGAAAGGGGAAGACAGAGTTAGAGAGACACTGACAGAAAAGAGGAAGACAGAGACAAACTGACAGAGAAAAGAGGAAGACAGAGACAGGAATACAGACAGAGAATGAAGAAGATTGAGAGATACTGGGAGAAAGGGGAGGATACAGACAGAGAGATACTGACAGAGAGAAAGGGGAAGAGAGGTAGAGAGCTACTGACAGAGAGAAACGGGAAGAGAGGTAGAGAGATACTGACAGAGAGAAAGGGGAAGAGAGGTAGAGAGATACTGACAGAGAGAAAGGGGAAGAGAGGTAGAGAGCTACTGACAGAGAGAAACGGGAAGAGAGGTAGAGAGATACTGACAGAGAGAAAGGCGAAGAGAGGTAGAGAGATACTGACAGAGAGAAAGGGGAAGAGGTGGAGAGACACTGACAGAGAGAAAGAGGAAGGGGGTAGAGAGATACTGACAGAGGAGAAAGAGAGAAAGAAAGAAAGAAAGAAAGAAAAGTTAGAGAGAGCAATACTAAGAAAGAGTGATATTAACAGAAAGAATAAGGAAGACAGTAACATAGTGACTGAAAGAGAGAAAGAGAGAGAGACAAAGAGAGAGAGAAAGATATTAACATAGACAAAAAAGGAAGAAATGGAGAGAGAGGTGCTGACAGAAAAAAAGGAAGTGAGGGAAAAGATATTAACAGAGAAAACGAGGACCAGAGAGAAAACTAGAGAAATACTGACAGAGAAAGAGAAGGGTGTTGAACAAAAAAGACAGAAAAGTGAGAGACTGAAAGAGAGAGAAAAACTCGCAGAGACGGAGAGATACAGTACACTGACACAGAGAAAGCGAGGGGAAGAGTGAGGCGGCAGTGAGAGATGAGATGGTTGCTCCATGTTAAGCTTTGAGCGCGGAGGTCCAGTAGCCAATGAGAATCCATTTCATCTTTCACCCTCCCTCGCGGTTGGCTGAGGAGCAGGACTGATTTGCATATCACAAGGTGATCCGGCGCATTCTGTTGCCCCGCGCGGGCCCTGGGACTGATGGGTATAAATTGGATGTGTAACAGCTATGGACGTTTGGGTTCAGGCCTGGTTACGATAATGCTAATGTGCCGCCGGTCGATGGCGGATTCATTTTGCCGCTTAGCCGAGGTCTCTTCCCATTATGGCGTCGGAATGAGAGTGCCTTTTCATCCTGTCAGGCCAACTTAAAGGCGGCTAAATACGAGGCAAAAAGGGAAAATTTGAAACCGATTGCCGGAGAAAAGAATACAAATAAAGACAGATTGTGAGGACAAAAGCAGAGGTGATGTCATATTTCTGTAAAGGAGCTTTACTCTCATAGACTGCTGTAGGGATTTGTGCACTAACTGCTGAACTAGGCCAGCCAACAATGATCAGAAGGTGATTCTCAGTCTGCAGGCGTCCTCTGCTTTTCAGCTCCAAAGGTACACAAGAAAAAAGAAGAGTTTAAATATCCCGGACTGATCCTCATGGATGTGTTGGTTGGTGACTCATCAACAACAAACTGAAAGTCCCACAGTCATTATAATGGAGCCAAACTCCATACAGGAATGATGACATCAAAAATGGATGTATTACATTTACGGCATTCATCAGAAACTTTTATCCAAAGCAACTTCCATTCTCTAACTACAGGGGGCAGTCTCCCAGGAGCAACTTGGGGTTAAGGGTCTTGCTCAGGAACCCAGTGGTGGTCTGCTGA
>JBBPCX010000088.1:25961118-25981410 GCA_037974365.1 Hydrocynus forskahlii | reverse complement strand
TATATATATACGTGTGTGTGTGTTATACTGTCTGGCTGTATTCTCTGTGTTTACTCATAAAGGTGACAGAGCAATATTACTACTGAGAAAAAGCATCCTATCAGTTCTTCCCAACTAAAACCAGGCTAATGAAATCTTTATAATTAGATAATGAGAGAGAGAGGGAGAAGAAAAGAGAGATGGAGAGATGGAGGGAGAGAGAGAGAGAGAGAGAGAGAGAGAGAGAGAGACTATAACTCTTCTTTAGTTGAGGCCCGGTAGCGGATGACCCCTGGAGGATTGGCCATGTCAGCTCGCTACAATTATCATTCAGCACAAGTGAAGCACCCTGTTTGATATCTGCCAAGGTAATTTAGTGGGAGAGATTGGGCTGTGTCCTCTCTCTCTCCCTCTCTCTCTTTCTTTTTCTCTCTCGAACATAATGTCTCTTTTGAATCCACACTCTTTCACTTTCTCTCTTTCTTCTGCTCTCTCATTCACTTTCAATCTGTCTCACTTTCTCTCTCTCTCTCTCTCTCTCTCTCTCTCTATTTCCCATTTTCTCTCCCTCAACTTATCTCCAATTTCTTTGTCTCACTTTCTCTCCCCCTTTCTCATTCTCACTTTTTCTTTCTGTCTCTTCTTCTCTTTGTTTCTCTCATGTTTCTTTTTATCCACTCTCTTTCACTTTCTCTCTTTGTATTTTGCTCTCCTTTTATTTCCCATTTTCTCTCTCTCAACTTTCCCCAATTTCTTCACTATCCTTCTTTGTCTCACTTTCTCTCCCCCTCTCTTTCATTCCCACCCTTTCTTTCTCTTGCTTTCTCTTTGTTTCTCTTTCTCTTTCCCTCATTTTTTCTCTAATTTTTCCCTCATTTTTTCTCTTTATCTCTCTCATTTTCTGTATCTCGATTTCTCCCTTTCTCACTTTCACTTTCTCTCTCTCTCTCTCTCTCTCTCTCTCTCTCTCTCGTATTTTATTTCTCATTTTCTCTCCCTCAACTTTCCCCAGTTTCTTCTGCATCACTTTCTTTGTCTCACTTTCTGTCCTCCCATTCTCATTCTCACTGTTTCTTGCATTTTCTCTCACCTACTCTCACATTCTCTCGGTTCCCCTCTTTCTCATTCTTTCTCCCTTGTTTTCTCTCTTTATCTCTCTCATTTTCTACGTCTCCATTTCTCTCTTTATCTTTCTCTCTCTCCTGTGCTTGCTCGGTCTTACTCTCTTTCTGTTTCTCCTGTGGTGTAGAGAAGCATCTTCTCCAGCATGTCTCTCTGACGGTCTGAGCTGAGATGGGGGCCCCACTCTCCCCCCCCTCCTTCGGTTGCCGCGGGCCGTTTATTTTGCGGCCAGGCGGCTGGTGAGTGAAATTAAGTGACACGGAGTGAAATTGTTTTCCCATGGTGCCGCGGCCTTGCCTCCGCATGTCTGATTACTGCTACTTTAGGACGTCCAAACAGGGCAAGGAGTCCGCGACATACAGCGCGCTTATCAACACCTTCTTCATTTAACCGCAGAGCAGAGTGGAGGGAAACCTGCTGCATGAAGATTTGTGCACTACTTCAACCATTTTCCAAATAACACGAGGTGAAATGCACTACCGTCCAAAACCGACGGAAGCTCAGCAGCTTTCGTAAGCAAAGCTTTATCTCAGGAAGGAATAACACAAGAATTCTAGGTTTGACTGTAGAATATTTGGAAATATGTGTTTGGCGATTGGAGAATAAATGTAATGAGGTTGGGCTTTTGGATGTTTTGGTTAAAAGTTGAAGGACTGAATAAATAAATAAATAAATAAATAAAGAGAAAAAATAAATAAGTACAACAACAAAAAGCTCTGGGAAACCTTGGCAACAGTCGTGCTAAACCGAGATTGCACTGCATTTACTCTAAGCCATTAACTTAATTTGCCCTTTGAGATGAAATAATAATAGTAAATTCACTGGCTTCATTTAAGCTGTAAATGTTTAATTAATCCAATGCCGGGTGTTCTTACATCTGCTTAACTGATGCTTAGTATTTGAGCATGGTGACCTTAGTCTCATTAGTCTCGTTCCCATTCTATGATGACATGAGAATTCATATTTTTCCACTGAACATTCTGTATTTTTCTTGCTTAAGATGTTTATCAATGGTTGAACACAGAACTTAAATACAAACGTTTAACAATCAATAATGAAATAAATGGTTTAATTTAATAGGATAAAAAAACAGGCTAATGGAGACATTCAAATTCCGTATATATTATATATAGGTATGCGTACAGGCATTAATATTCTAAAGTCAGTGTTCATTATCTTCCCCTCTGGAGCCCAGAATAACGCACTGTACTAACGAGGAGCACAGTTCAACCCTCTCTCGTGCACCATGACAAACAACCAAACATTTCCTCTCCTATTGTTGGAAAGGCAGTGATAAATGAACATGAGTTGGTATTTACCCTCCTTACCTAGAAGAACTGCATTTCCCATGTTTAACAATGGCAGGGCACGCTGCCCCTCCACCCCTCCCACATTTTGAGTTGTGAATATGTTAAATCCATTTTTATGCCTCAGGTACAATGACCTCTTGGAAGCTGCTTAGACATTAATCTTTCAGAGGAGAGCAGAGGAAGCGTGGAGGGTAAAGCAAAAGCCACAATCATGGATTTCACAACAACAAAACAGAAGCTCCAAACCGCTGAATTTATTCCAACACAGGAAACCTACTGTTATCCCGTGATTCCTGGAAAGAGTTCCAAGAAAGCATGATTCAAGAACTAAGAAACAGGTTAAAGCTTTCTATGATTTGCCTATCACCACCATCACATTAAAATCTTTTCTTTTGGCCCAAGTCATTTCCATTTGTTAAATAAGTTCTGAATGCGATGTCATTAAAGTCGCAGGTGGTGAAATGGTCAGACGTCCCAATACTTTTGTCCTTTTAGGGTACTTGCCATTTCAGAGATGAAAGTTTAGATATATTTTGTATCTTCATATACAAATGGATTTGTATTTTCAATGACAGTGATCTACTCTGGTACAGTCAAAGTATAACTTTTAATGAGTAACATTAGCTAATTTTAGGTGCAGCCATTGCTAACATAGATATTTGGGTGCTAACAGCGTTTTTAATCTACACAGAAAAACTCTGACTAATAGAATATCAGAACCAGAAAGCTTTATTGATCCTGGAGGAAACTGCTTATGTAATGACTGCAAAGACACACAGAGACACAGTATAAAACATAAAGTCTGAATAAAATCTGTAGAAAAAGAGTCTAGAGAGTCCATCTAGAGTGATGGAGCTGCCTCCAATACCTTTGAATGAAATTAAATCTCTCACATGATGAGCTGTTTGCCTAAATGTGCTTCTTCAAGTCCAAAAGTGTTTAGACACCTGCTCACCTGCAGTCACTTGCAGTCACAGCCCCTCCTTCTCTATGATGTTTTTACACTAGATGTTGGAACAAAGGGAGCGAATATTATTAGTTGCACCATCCAGAGTCATATCAGAAATAAAACATGATCAAAAAACGGTTCTCTGGAACGATGGAGCTCTGTAGTTAGACTGGGGGTTGGGGGGGTTTGGAGGTGGTGGTAGTGATATTATAGATCTTTCCAAAAGTGGTGGTACAAAACAAAATCCCCAGTGGAAAAGATTCCTATAAAATTAAGACACCAAAGAAACTGCTTGATGTTCATGGTCACATACATATATTGAGCGTCCTACGGACCGAAAAGTGCAACGGATCTTTCATGTGCAATATATGTGCAAATTTCTGGTGCAATATAACTGTGTTTTATTTCATATCATCAAGTAATTTAATGAAGACACTTCCACTCTGTATGTGTGTGTATGTGTGTACATTAAAAACACCTTTTCATATTGTGTACAAGTTTTTATATCATACTGTTATACTGGATTGATTCTACTGGATACACTGCTTCTACCTTTCTTTTAGGCTCAGCCTATTAAGTTTTAGATCTTGAAGCCTTCTGTTTCATTATGATGCTTTCAGCGAATCATAAATTGTTCAGTTGTAAGCACAGCACTGTCGGTCTCAACATGTTGAGAAGTGAAGGCCTTTCACAAGCCTCTTCAGAGTCAGTTGAAAGCAGCCCCCTAGTAAGCCCTTGACCGGAGAAAGCCTGACGGCCTTGCTGAAAAAGCCTGGCTTAGAGTGGCACATACATGTCCTGACATTTCAAAATGACATGATCCAATTCCATGAATCCTACTGTGTGAAAAGGGATTTAAAGGAAGATCTGAGCTTGGCGTGCAAGTTTATGAGGACAGGATATAAGTGACTCATTTGCACAATGGTATCTTCAGACAGACTGGTGGAGTAGAGGTAGAGTTACTCAGGAGCCCATCTGAGTCATAGAAGGAGCATCCCTGAAGTCTCAGGGCCAAAGGTAAAACTACAGGTGTCAGAAAGAGTCCTTTGCAATGAATCACGTTTGGTCGCCTATAGCAGGGGTTTCCAGCTGTGGTCCAGGAACCCCCGGTCTGCTATAACACAGCCACCATACCCTGAGAAAAGGCCTGTTCATTAGTGAGTTAGTTCAGGTGTGCTGGCAGCTACAAATGAAGAAAAAAAAAGAAGCAAACTTCAGGCACCAGTTTGTGATGTATTGGTTGATTGAATACATTTATAGGGAGAGAGAAATCATATTCATGTGATTTTCGGCTGCAGTATTACTGAAAGTACACTAAATGGACAAAATTATTGGGACACACCTGTTTTTCTGGGTTTGGACTAGGCCCCTTACTTCTAGTGGAGGTCAATCTAATGCTCCAGCAGACCAAGATGTTCTGGACAACGCCATGTTTTCAACTCTGTGGACCCGGTTTGGGGAGGAACCTTTTCTATTCCCGCATGACTGTGCCCCAGTGCACAAAGCAAGCTCCGTAAAGACATGGCTGGAGGAGTTCAGTGTAGAAGAACTTGACTGGCCCACTCAGAGACCTCAACACCTTTGGGACGAACTGGAACGGAGATTGTGAGCCAGGCCTTCTCGTCCAACATCATCAGAAAATGCTCTACAGAATGAATGGGCACAAATTCCCACAGAAACTCCAAATTCTTGTGGAAAGCCTTCCAAGAAGAGTGGAAGCTGTTGTAGCTGCAAAGGGGGGGACCAACTCCATCTATGTATTTTTGTCCATACAGTGTATGGAGATTCTCAAGGACACATTTATAATTCTCTGCAGCCCAACTGGAGAGGCGTAATCGCCTAAATCTTATAATCTTTCTATGGTACATGAAAATTCTTTTTTTTCATGTTATACGTACATTAGCCAAAGTACATTTTGGAAAAATTAACATCACTGGAAAAAAAAATCTCAGATGTGCAGTCAGCATCCAGGACCGGGGTTGGCAACACTGCCAATGTAATGGGAATACAAAAGTTATACTAATGTACCGATTAAACATCTGTCCAGGCCATGAGCCATATGCAAACTGCACACAGGGTGGCCTAGCAGATGTATCATGTTTGTGAGTTGCATAGTATAAAAGGTGCAGTAAAATAGCAGCGCTGTCTGCAAGCTCGGGACAAAATCAAAAATACATTTTCACTGACCGACAAATAGAAGTGTTAATGAATGAATTTAATTAACAGCAAAATAAATGAACGGCATAGAAATCGTTAGAAGAATTCTGACAGTTCAAAGCCTGTGCCCCCTGTCTAGATGCTGCGTTCACTACCATTGTTGATGGAGGTCGTCCAACAACGTGCTCTTGAGAATCTACAGCCAATTCACACCTGGATCACCACAAAACTGGCTGCTACTAGTACATGGAACATTATATGTATCCAAATGCATTTCCAATGTCTCTGTTTATTGCTTTCAAATGTGTATGAATATGCATTTTGTGTCCATGGAACACAAACCACATGATTAGGTTCGTCCAGTAGATTTGTACAAAACTCACATACATTTTTGGACTAAATCAAGGTTCAAATTCAAGCGAGATTTGGGGCATCTGAGCTACCTCAGATTTGAATCATGAAGAGAAATAACAACATTAAGGCTAAATCTGAAGGACATGGATTAAGTCCATCACATTTACATATATCCACATATCTACAGCAGTTGTAGAAGCTGTAAGAGCTGTTTCAGTGTAGACTATAGTCAGTAGAGGGAAGAGGTCAATTACAGAAGTCTTAAAGGCAGAGAAAGAGGGGTTGGGAAATAGTCATGTAAAAATGAATGGAAGTCAAGGAAAAAGGAAAAATATAAGAAAATGTAAGATATGATTAATGACTATGATTGGATTTTAATTTTATTCTCCTTCCAACTTTGGTGCCTCTTCTCTTCTTGCAGTTTTCAAAATATTGGCGTGATTCCAGCTTCAAAACATCCCTTTCTATGCAAGGCAGTGTGTGTGTATTCAGATTTTTGATCGGTCGATCAGATGCAGAGTATTGATAAAAAATTATTTTTGTGGTCGAGTCAGCTCTGTAATGTATGGGGAGAGAGAGTGGATGGTCGAGTCGCCTTTAAAATGTGTCTCAGAGAGAGAATATGTGACGTCATGGCACAGGTGTCCGGAAAGGGACAAAACGCTGAGCAACACAAACATGGAGAACGAAACATGGAGCAAACGTGGGCTTCAAGACACTAAAGTTCAGGTCAGTTATATAAAAGAGACGAGTGTCTCTCTTTCTTGTGGTTTGATTAGAAACAATCAGCCTGGGAATGCGGTTACGCTGTCGTTCAGCTGTCCTTAACCATAAATGGCTTGGTAAGAGCCAGCTAGTTCACAGCTCCCTCGGTGCCACAGTGCGCCATCCACTGAATGAAGAGAATCAACAGAGTTCTGCTTCACATCCATGTTGTGAGTAAAGTTTTAGTTTAACCCAACTTTTTTGTTGCCCATCAACCCAACCATGCACTCACACTTCTCGTTTTCTCACAGACAGGCATCCAGTTTAGAACTGTTATTTGGGAGTTGGCCAAAATTAGATATGATGTTTTATTATTATAAAATGTAATATTTATGTGCATGACACCTAGCTAGCTAGCACAAGCAATTAGTGTTGATTTTTTGAGACAAAAGTGTAGCAACAAAGGAATTTTAGACTGAAGCACTCCCCTGCCTTATAGGATCTCTGGACAACCACTTAGTGAGGAAAGAGCTGAAAAGCCTTAACACATCTGGCCCTCAGTTGTTAACCAAGATTAGCCGCCAAGCCTCTGGTCACACCCCTATACCTCACTGTTCGACTCTACCACGCAACACTGCAGTTATCTAATTGGCTCATATGTCTTTGTGCCGGGGCACAGACAACTACCACTACTTTTGAAAGCATTCGGCGTCCTTTTATCAAGAGAAGATGTTGCATAGATCTGGACAGTTTTTGAGCCTTGGAAATTACACATTTGGAATCGGACTTCCTCCACACTGCCTGCAGCTATAGGCTTGCTAAACCAAGCTGCCAGGCAAGACAAGTGACTACATAACATAATTTATTGTGTTTAACAGACTGCTCGAGCTGTAAAACAATAAATCTCACTCATATCCAAGATTTTTACTCCCACGGCGACTACGGCGATATTTTTTCGTCTCAAGAGCCCCATAGAAGGACCAAGGACATAACCTTCTTCATCAGTGGATTCTGAATGTGTTTTTGAATGGCACTCATTTGTAATTACCTTGTGAATAATTTCCATTCGGTATCAGATATTTGTCATCCCTGGTTCTGATGCTTTGAAAGACGAACACAAAAGAGCAGCGCGTACTGTTTCAGGCTTTTCTTCGTCTCTTAATAAATCACATTTGCTTTAGCTGTACTTAATTTACGAGCTGACATTTGTTTAATAGGCCGCCGTGCCCTTCAGTCACACTCATTCCTTTTTGAAATTTCAAAGCGGTGAACTTATGGGTGCGCGCTGAACTTAGGCTTAGGCCTTCTCTTCTTTACAATGAAAAAAAAAAATGACACCACTCGGATCGCCTTTGATTATTGGACGTCCATTAAGGGTGGCGGCTCATTTCTTGAAGTGTCTCGGAGAACTCACGACCCAACAGGAGATTGCATAGACCTTTCCACACTTGAACCAAGTTTTGATCCCCTCGTGAATAATACATCATTATGAAAAGGTTTAGCATTCATATTTGCCTGCCTCTCTCCTTCTCAGAGGCTGAGGACTCTTCACAAGCAAATGTTCCATAGCCAGACACATAATGACATGTATTCCCTTGAAGAAATGATATACTGACATATGCACATCTCATCTTGACCAATCAGCCATATATTTAAGCTGAAGTGCTTGATCCAAGATTCTTTATTTGTCGCATGCGTAGTTATACACGTACAACACGCCGTGAAATGTGTGAGTGATGCATGTTATGTGGTGCTTTAAGGCTTCACAAGTCTTCCATACATGCTTGAAAGGGCATGTACTTGATATTATTAGTATTTATTCATTTATTTATTCATTTTCTGAGCCACTTATCCTAAGTAGGGTCGCGGGGGTGCAGCACTCACAGGGCAAAAGAATCACAGATCATCAGTCCATCACAGGGCAGACACACAGTAGGATCTTCTTCTCTGTCTTCTTCGTCTTCTTCTTCTTCTTCTACTTCTTCTTATTAATAATGTAATTGAGTCAGCAATCACACTACTGTTTATCTTAAGTTTTACTTTTATTGTTCTTTATATAGCTTGAATTTGGCTCCTCTTCTGCTGTTAAATTCTTTGGAATATTATCATGGTTCCAACATCAAAACGTTCGTCATGCATTCAGATTTTGATTGGGTGATCAGGGGCAGAGTACTGATTGTTTAAAAAATCGATTTCATAGATTAAGGCAATTTTTTTTTTTTTTTTACCAAATGCTCTGTGTCACGGGCCCATACCACCTCTCACAAATGACCTTTAGTGCCCTCTGTTGACGGAAATCCGTCATAGTGACGGAAAGCTTTAATCCATGCGATTTTTGTGGTCGAGTCAGCTCAGTAATGTAACGGGAGAGAGAGCGAAAGATTGAGTCGCTTTCCAAATTTGTTATGGAGAGAGAGTCTGTGACATGTCTGCAAAGGGACAAAACATGGGAAAAAAAACATGGAGAAAAAATGCAGAGAAAACACACAGCAGACCCACAATCCACACTAGTTATTATTATTTTTATTACTATTATTATTATTATTATTACTGTGGGTTGAGTAATTCAGTTGGAACTGAGATCCTCAGTGAAGTCAATTTAGCTGCTTCTTTCAAATATGTGGATCTTTTAAAAAGCTGCCATAACCCTTTACTCTTTATGTGCTGAGCCCCTTCATATTTCACACCATCATACTTCTGTCCATGCGTTAGGTTGAGGACACTTGGATTTGCAATATTCTTCTAATATGAAGCCTGAATTCCGTGTGGTTTTGCAATGTAACCAAGGGGTGTTTTGAAGGAAAACAGTGTATTATGTGTAAATATTTAGGACAATATTTGAGAGCATGTATAATGGCAAAGCCCACATATGGTGAAGCACTCAAACCCTTCAGGTGTTTAAATCACATGTGAGTCAAAAGAACAAGTGTGTTTCACTATGGTCAAATTAATATTTTATACCATTTTCCAACCTACTTTTTTTAGAATAAATTTAGTATTTTTGTTATTGTACCTTTTTGATTGATGTATGTAAATGATGTCTGTTTTAACTGGCTGCCCTGTATTGTACCTCATATAAAAAGCTGTCCAAGCAAAAACGCATGGAACAAGCAGTTTGGTTAAAACCAAAATCCCCAGTGAAGTCACTTCAGCTGCTTCTTTCAGATATGTGGATCTTTTGAAAAGCTGCAATGATCCATTTCCTCCAGAACACGCAGGAATAGCACAACATTTCATTGTTTTCTCCACCTTCCCATCTTCCACTCCAGTAACTCTGTATGCAGAAACAACAGTGCCTATAAAAGCTACAGGCTGAATGGGAGGTCATATGTAAGTGCATTCACGCGTTCATATGACATCACAACCATGACAAATTCAAAATGGACAGTTTTTACAATTTCACTTGTAAATGTAGAATAAAGGATGAATGGAAAGATTTAAAACTGTATATTTCTGACATAAACCTGATTCTAGCAACACTTTACAGTATATTTCATTGTGTGACTATCATTAAATATTTTTTTTTTAGCCACTGTAACACTGTACAGTCTTCACACTCTCTCAGCCATCATACACCCAATATCAAAGTTCAGGTACAGAGGAATTAAAGCAGCACCACAAAAATAAGTGAGACACACTTTTTCTAGAAAGTGCTGCTGTCTTTACATTTCTGTTACCTTTATGCATGTGTTTACACAGCAAAAACCTTGTACTGTCTATTATGAAGAATTATTCATCTCTTAAGAATAAAAAAAACAAAAAAAACAAACGCTGCCATGTTTTAAAGATGCGCACTTAATTGCCTCAAATGAGCAGAGCCAGGCCCTGGGCTTTGTGATGAATTTCTCCTTGTGAAGTTGTTCTCTCACTTTCTTTTCTCCTCCCTTTTCTTCAGTTCTATTATTCCTCCACTCACATACACACACACACACACACACACACACACGCACACGTACACACAAACAGACATCACACATTCACACACACACACACACACACACACACAGCTGTCCTGAAGCTATTTTGCAGTGCTCCACAAACAGAAAAGAGAGAGAGAGAGAGATGGAGCAGAGAGAGAATGAAAGAGAGTCAAAGGATGAGGCACAAGGAATAAACAATAAATAGAGAGAGATATATAGATATATAGATAGAGAGAGATAGGTAGATAGATAGACAGACAGACAGACAGACTGACTGACAGAAAGACAGATAGTCAAGTAGTCACGCAGATAAACAAATGCAATGAAAACCACAGAATATAAATTTTAGAGAATTTGACTGCCAGTTCCTACCAAGCCATTTATGGCTTGAGGACCACTGGAAGTGCATATGGGCTGACTACATAAACCACAACAAACTGATACTGAATGGTCATTTTTTTTTAACAACTGACCTGGTCTTTAGTGCCTTGAAGTCTGTTTATGAGTCTGTTGCGTGTTTTTGCTTTCTGTCCCTTTCCGGGCTCCTTATCCGTGACATCACAGGCTCTCTCTCCAACACACATTTTTAAGGGGACTCATCCTCTTTATCTCCACATATATATACTACAATTGCTTTCTGTAGGAGGAGAAGAGATGCTAAATTCAGTGATACTACTGCTACTACTACTACTAATACTACTACTACTAATAATAATAATAACTATTATTATTGTTATTATTGTTATTATTATTACTGTTATCATCATTATCATTATCATCATCATCATCATCAGTCATTTATTTATTTTCTGTAACCGCTTAATCCTTACTAAGGTCACCGGTACCCAGAGCCTATCCCAGGGTCAACAGGCACGAGGCAGAGACCCACCCGGGGTGGGCATAATAATAATAATAATAATTATTATTATTATTATAATAATAATAATAATTCATTGTATCACATTATGAACACCATTTTCAAAGTAGCCAAGTAGTTTTTCTGCAGCTTGCAAAAAGGGCATGAAAGTTTTTCAGGTCTGACCTAACATGGCCTTCATAGTGAAATCATTACTGTTTGAAAGATGGTAATTCACTGCAAAATGGGAGGAATGGCTTGTGCTAGGAGGGCCTTATTATCACTTAAGTGGGAACAGGGGCCTGACACAAACACACATTCGCTCACACACACACACACACACGGCTGGGCTTCAGAAGCCCCCTGTTGATGAGCACAACAGCCTCACAACTCGCAATTAGATTTGCAAATGAAGGACGCTGGCCCCATCCTCAAAGGAGTGGTGACCTTGTCTCTGTTTTGTAAGGACCTTCATATCAGCTCCATATCCGTACCTTCCCTGTTCCATTAGAGCAGGCGGCGAGGTTAAGTGAATGAAGGGAAGGTAATCTGAATGGGATGTGTTTAGCCACGGCCCCGTCATTACAGTAATGATGGAGGAGGGGCGGCAGAGGGGGGGCGGCATTAGAAGATGAATGGACTGAGGAGCACCTTGGGAAATTTATGTGTCAGCTATTGTAGTCATCAATCAAGGACGAAGAGAGTGAGTCGAGGGGGTTATGAGGTGGGTGGGGACAAATGATCGTGTTTGCAAACGTTTGTGATTGAAGTGATAGGAGTCTTGAAAATATTGGTTTTGAAGGTCCTCAGCTATCGCCCAATCCATTGTAAGCTTTAAAAGAAGTATTGCAAGGCTTCTAAAAAGAATCACTGTTTGGGGTTCAGTTTCTCACTTGATATCTTGGCTACAGAAGGGACAATTACAGCTTTAGGGACAGCACTGATGGCAACAGAAATGGAGAACTGGGAATCAAACCGAGAACTGGGAATTAAAGTCACCAAGCAATAATCCAGAGAATATTGAAATCAACTATAGTTGGCTGACAAACTGCCCGTAAAACAAAAGAAAAGAGATTTAATGTGATGGTGGGAAAAAAAGCGGAAAATGACAATATGAGCCATGTGTCTTTGAAAGATGAGGGTCTGTATTCACTGATGGGTCATTAAGTTCTTATCTGGAAAAAAATAGGAGACCACTGCAATTTCTTTTGAAATCAGCATCTCTATGAGTGTGACAACTATTCCATGCCAGTGTCTGTTAAATTCCTACACAAACACCTCATTCTGCTTAATGAGGTACTGATTAGTGATCACCTGAATCACATCTTATTTAATGAGGAAAAGTATAAAAACACTGCTGTAATCAACACTCTCCTCTCGCAGTGAGACCAGTCGGATGGTAAAACACTACTTGCCATTTTGTTTAAGAGTGAACAAGAGATTTGTTTTCTTTGAATTATTCCAATTCTGAAAACACTACATCGTTTCTCTTATTTTGATGTATTTGTCATTTCCTTTAAAATGATGCTCTAAAGAACAATATATTTATTTGGATATTTTGCAGTGGTCTCTCATTTTTCCCAGAGCTGTACAAACCAGCAAAGCAGAACGGAGTCAGCTAAATGTCTATTTAAAAAATTATGTACAAATTATGTAATCAGTCTTGTACTGTTCATAATTTCACTAGCAATACTTATCTCTGGCTTTGCATATGCTAGAATTTTAGAAGACAATGACCTCTTGGCCCCTATATCTGCTGCCTGTGCTACACATCACTTTTTGTAGAACCATCCACTGAAAGTTTCTTCAGGATAGTGGCTCTCAGAGTCCTCAGAGCCAGACAGTCTACACTTTTGCCCCTTACACATAATGACAAAGCATAAACTTGAACCTTCTGGTAGTGTCCTAAGGAAAAGGTCAACAACTACTTATTGAAGAAAAGGGGATTCTACTATGCGATAAAACTCCATCTTTTATTCTTGGTAATGTTTCAGGGAGGAAATTGACCTTACTTGAGACTACAAAATGGATCCTTATTGTTTTAATGCTTGGAAGCTGAAGCCATAGACTGGACAGTGGGGAGATTCCAAATCCCAAGTTTTACAAAAATGAAAGCAAAAAGCAATCCCTGCAGGGCTGTGGAAATATTGCTGAGAAGGTCACTCATTTCTGTGTGTCTGGCAGACTAATGCATCTTACAAATCTTGACCCCTTTTACGATGCATTTTAAACTGTAGGCCTTAATAACATATTAATTTGAAGGGGTTAAGATGGCCTTTTGCACTGGGGGTTTGAAGGGTTGGGTTTAAGACAGGAACAGCTGCGGACATGCTGTACTGTGTATTGAGTCTCAGCATCTTCATTCTCCTGGCCTATGCAGCAGCACCCCCCCCCCCCATCATTTTCACCAGCTCAGCATGCATCAGAGCTAAAGCCCTGCAGGGTATCCACCTCTGTCACTTTATATTCAAATAATAACGCGCACTGAACAGTTATTGATTCCAGCCCCAGAAAACAAGACAATGATTGTGCTTGGAAATTACGGCAGGAATCTGCAGGTTAAGGCCCCTCCGGCAAACAAGCCGAAGATTTATGTTCAAGCTTCCCCTCCCTTATGGCGTGACAAGGAGAAGAATGACCCAGTCCATATCTGGTTCACTTTTGGGTCTTGATCGATGGACCCTTCTAAAAATGACTGTATCCGGCTTTATCCTTGGGAAAGGAGCACATAGAGCAACTTCATGTGCCTTTCACGTATCAACAGTGACTTACAGGAAAATGTCTGGGGAGGAAAAAAGTCTCTGTGCACAGTGAGGGGAGCAGAAGTGTGTCAGGAACGGGGACTTTTAAGATGACCAGCGTCCACAGTTGACTTCACATTGCAATAAAAGCTCAGCACCAAATTTTTACAAGATCAACTTAGGGTACAATCTTAAGAAAATGGATTACTGTTATGATCCCATGAATCTAAACCTAACCAGACTGTCCCATCTAAAGTGAAAAAAAAAAAAAGTAAAGTGGCTCCTTATAGTCACGTGTGAACACACCACAGCACAGCGTGAACAATGTGAGATTCTTTCTCTGCATTTAATCCATTCACCAAGCGAAGCAGGGAGCTGCCACCAACGAGGTGCGCCCAGGGAGCAGTGTGTGGGGACGGTAACTTGCTCAAGGGTACCTCAGTGTTGTCACTAGCACTCTGGGGATTCAAACCTATGACCTTCAGATATCAGGGCAAACTCACTAACCACTAGGCCACCAGCTAAATCACTTCATCCCATTTTGGGGGCACAATTCAAGCATCGTATTATTGATTGAGTAGGACCACTGCCCAAGACCAAAACTGGAAACATGTACTTGCTTAATTTAATGTGTACTACTCAGTATCCTGAGGCCTTTCACCTACATGCTTTAAAACCTAAGGGTAAGCCCACTGACTACATTTTATTCCATATTTGGTTTACCCAAATTCATTCAAAGAGATCAGGGATCAATTTTACCTTGCACGTTTTTCTCAAATTCTGAAACTGCTTGCAGTCAAACATCAACTGTATCCCAAATCACAGGGAACATTTGAAAGATTCTATTAAACCTTAAGATTCGTATGTACTGTTCGGATTTGAGTAATGAATGTGACGAAGAATTCTGGTATTGTTTGCTATTAAGATAAGCGGAAGATAAGATAAACCTTTATTAGTCCCACAAATGGGAAATTTACGTAATAATTAAAGGAAATTATATGAACAATGCAACAGTCCCTTGAGTTCAGTCCCTTGCAATTGATTTTTGGTTGGCCCATGATAACTACTGCAACAAAAATTAGTTTTAGAGGATTGTGAAAGTCCAAATATGTCAGATTATGTCACTTCCATTCATGAGGTGGCCTTCCAAGCCTGTGAAGTAGCAAAAGCTCAAAAGCCATGCTAGCTTCTTCTTAGGCAAAAATGAAGGCTCATTTTGACAAATGGTCAGTAAAACTACTATTCAAGTTCTGGTCCTGTTGTCTGTGCCTGGTTCAGCATAAAATGCAAATGTGGAACAGCAGAAATTGAGTGAAACTGATTGTGATTTGCATGCCAGATCACCAATGTCATGTCTATTGCATTAATATGTCAAGAGAGAGCAACGGAAAAATGAGGCTGAAACATTGGTGGCTGAAGGTCCACAGCATCATTCTGATGATGATCTCACCTTTGTGATGGCTTAATTTTTAACTCATGTTTGCCATGTTCGCCAAATCATTTAGACTAAGGTAGAGTGCACAAATGTGATTCAGTAGTGAATTTCCCTCTATGCTGTATTAATTTGACCCCAGAGGAAATTGCTTGAGTCTGACGCTTTTAACCCGTTGAAGCAGTGGCAGTCAACAAGCAGTGTGTGGGGATACCCCAATGGTGCCACTAGCATACCTGGGATTCGAACCCACAACCTTCCAGTCTCAAGGGCAACTCCCTAACCAACAGGCCACCAGCTGCCACCATCAGATGTTGTGTATCAAAATAATGTAATGACAATGACATTACAGGGCACCCACCCATTGCGCAACAGACAAATCGTGTTCATCCAACTAAGCACCTACAACTGCAAAAAGTCTGTTGGTCTGGTGACACCTAATGACATTTGCTGGAATTGGAACTAGTAGATTCTGTATGGATTAAAATATGGCTACTAAATAAAATTGGATTATTGGCATGTTCCCTGAACTCCTGCTATGGCTGAAATTTCATCTTTTGTTGCTCCTGATCACTGCCCACAGTACTCAGCAATGTTTTTTGGGTTACGAAATGGCCCGGCTACCTTCCAAAGGTAACTAATGGGGACAGCCTTAGCTAACTTGGAAAATCGTGATGCTCATCTACATGATGTAGTGACATACTCTCCGAAATGTGTTTGACCATTTTAAGGAGGCCCATTCAACCTTGGTAAGTGGGGGTTTGCCAAAGCATGCATGTCCTATTAGGGAAAGCAAGTTAGCCATGATGGAGTACGCCCTCTTGTGGCTAAGGATAAAATCATAGTTGATATAACTGTGGCAAACATGGTCTCTGACATTTCTTAGGTATTGCTGGCTATTACCAAGGCTTTGGAAAGAACTAGTATCATTGCTCCCTTAACAAACCCGCTTAGAAAAGCTAAAACAATCATGTGGAACAACTAATGAGACGATGTTTTTATGTAGTACTCCTGTTTTAGTGGCTCCGGACTTTTCTGAGCCATTCAAGCTAGAAGTTGATGCCAGTGCCTCTACAAGAAGGTGTTGGACATCCTGTTTGCTATTTTTGGGCAAAATGTCATCACACATGTTAAAACCATTTTTTTTTTTTTTTTACTTTTTCAAACCTTGTAAATTTGCAAATTCTAATGAACCGAGAACTTGTTCATCATTATTAATAGATCATGATGCAGTTAATTATGCAAAGTTGATGAAGTTAATGAAGCAAAGTTGTTGTTATGAAGTGTTACTGAGTGAAAGTTAGGTTGGTTCTGCATCTACAAGAAGGTGTTGGACATCCTGTATGCTAAATTCAGCAAACATCAGCTCATGTACAGAACCACTGAGAAAGAAGCCTTAGCTGTCCTTTTCACCTTGTGGTATTTCTAATTTTATTCAGGGTCTAGTGATAAGTTGTGGAGTTTACTCAGGGTCACCTGTTGTGGTCTAACCCTTCGGTCCTTGAACCACAAATGCATATTTCCAACCAGAGACTGATGACATGATTTTACTGAATTAAGATTTCAGTCTCAAATATTGGTTTGTGCATGTAACCTGTGCTAACGTCTGAATACAGAATACAGTGAACGGCATGGCTTTTTCTTGCTTATGCCCTTACCAAGAAGGGGGCTGTGTCTTTTTTTTTTTTTTTTTTTTTTTTTTTGAAGCATGTGAAATGTATCCTGTAATACAAAAAACATGTTTATACAAACTTCGGCAGGGAAATTTCCCTTGCTAAAATATGAATGTCCTTTCACACGCACACACAAATACAAACAAATACAAAAGTACAAATACAGGCACAAAAATGTCAAACACGAACAAAAACTTGGAGTAACAAGGCGTGTAACGTGAACGTACCTTCGCAGTACTATGTGGGAGATGCTTACCTTTGTACGTCAAAGTCCAGCTCAAGCTTTAAATCTTATATATATGATGATTTCCATGAAAAATCTCCTCACGATGTTTCTAGGGAAAAAAAAAAAAAACGAGATGCTAATTTTCAAATATAAAGGTCTTGAGCATGGCAGATGGATGGCGGACTGCATAATCCGTCAATTTACATGAAAGGCTCAGTCGTACAGTTAACGCTCAGAGGCTTGGCTCTGAGAGAGGCTCGAAACACACATAAGCTATCATGTCAGTCTTACTTAATGTGGCTGGGCGTGGGGCAGGAAAGCTGTAGGCCAGTAAACGGCACTCGTTTGGCACCGAACTGCGGGTAAATCTGCCGCAGCAGCTCGGAAGGCTCCTTGGGGCTAATTGGAGGAGCCTCGGCGGGCAGATGTCCTCGACATGTGGAACCACTTGCTACAGACCATTACGCACGAGTGAGCTTCGTCCTCAAACACACTGTTAATGCGCTTCATTTTGCAAGGATTTTTCTTAATCATAAAGGCCTATGGGGGGAAAATATATATGCTATAACTGTAATTGATTTTACATGACTGTGTATGTCAGACGATTGGTGATACGCATAATGCCCGTCGGATTATGGGGCTTATTATCTCCCGGGAGCTCGCGTGGAGGAATCATTTACTCTAATGAAGAACACACCCACCACATTTCTTTCCCCAACCTCCATTACCATCCTCCTCACAAGACTATTCCATACTTAAAAAATGAGCCCAATAATTTTGTAATACAAAATAATGTTGATGCGCCTTCACAAAGGTTTGTTTGTTCATCCGAAATTGTTCAGTAAATGTGTCCATGATTATAAATAACAATACCTCAGACAGTGTCAAGAAACCACATAAGTAAGTGTATTGGAGACCAGTTAACAACTCGACACCATTTGGGGTGAGTTTGTGATGATTTATGAGTGTAATTTTAAACAATGCGAAGTAACGTACATAAGCTTCCATTAGCAGTTAGCTGTGGCTCGACGCCAGAAATAAATCTTGATTGGAGCATCTGAACACTACAGGGGGCGGTAGGAGTTTGGAGGTGGCAGCACTTTCACACAGCAGACAGAAAAAATATGGTACAGTTATGAGCTCTAAGTAAATCAAATTAATAGCTATAAGATAATCAATACAAATGACTGATACAATTACTAAACAAATCAGAGAACAATCCAATGTATGAATATTTAGGACCTAACAGTAATACATTTCCAGTTTGTGATGACATTTTGACCAATGTGTGATGACAAGGGACTCATTAATTAGATAACTGAAAAGTTCAAACTTCTGTTATTGATTACATGAACCATCATGTATACCTTTTCAAACCTTGTATCATTTGCAAATTCTAATCAACTGAGGACTTGTTCTTCATTATTAATTGTTTATGATGCATTCATGAAAGTTAATATGACTATGAATCATTATTTATAGTTAATGATGCAGTTAGTAAAGCAAAATTGTTGTTATGAAGTGTTACAGAGTGAAGGTTAGGTTGGTTCTGGGTAAAGTTAAGTTGATTCTAATAGATATCCACAATGTCAAATAAATGCAAGGTGAGCATTTACCAAGCATCTCATGCTTATGAGTAGGTGTGCACAAACCTTTGGACAATTGATTAATTGTTACGTGACTGCATCCTTCACATATGTCTGTAGACATCAGTGTTTCTTCTGAAATACAGGGTATTAACAGGAAGTTTTCCCCCCTTTGCTGCAGTAAGAACTTCTACTCCTCAGGGAAGGCTTTACATTACATGTTGGAGCTTTGATGTGCGGATTCATGCAGCCATGAAAGCACTAGTGATATCGGGTACTGATGTCGGAGATTTGTTTTTCAACTCATCCTAAAGACGTTGGATGGAGCTACATCCCGCCAGAGAATGCCGGGTTATAACCATCTCGTGGAAGCTTGGCAGTGGGCATGGTAACTTTACGGTCTCTTTCTGTTAGCAATGCTTTTATTTGGAGATGATCCAGGCACTATGTGCACAACTGAACACCTGTGTCAAAAGTGGGTACACCTTTAATTAAGTAAACACATTTTTAAGACAAAATATATACATATCTGAACACACACACAAACACACACATATATATATATATATATATATATATATATATATATTAGGGCTGGGCAAGGATAGTTTAATCATGCATAAATGCAGTTTTTTTATTTTTAATAATTTTTTGTGCTCGACCACTTCACCTCACTCTAACAGGGACACTCTACTGAACATATACTGTTTCTTACCTTTGTCTGTCTTTGCCTTTTTGTCTATTTCAACCCTCTGTGTACTTGTGTATGTGGCTGGGCTGACAATAAACTCTCTTGAATCTTGAATCTTCTGCTGCTCCCTGATAAAATAAAAATGTTTCTGCTGGTACCTGTTCAGCTTTATAAATGTTAACGCGCTGTTGCTCGGAAGGTGCTTGTTATAATATTATGCTCGTGGCTCTGGACTCTGAGGGGAACTTGTTTTTCTATAACAAACTAGATAAAATGTGAATGCCCTGCAGTGGCAAATAGATTTGGTTTCATATTTGATTTGATAATATTAATGTTTAAGTTGAGATTTACAAGAAATACATACTTTAACTGCAACTGTACAACTGTGTTCAAGGGAACACTGCTGTTTAAAAGCTCCTTATTTGTTTAGAGTGTTTGCAAACCAAATGCTATTGCACTTTTGTTCATATAACAGTCCTTTAAAAATAAAAGTGAGCAATACACTACTTTTGAATTTGTTACTGTGCATTTTGCGTATAACATTCAAGCGATTAATCACAAAAATTATAATCATTGCCCAGCATTTATATA
>JBBPCX010000088.1:25925747-25940956 GCA_037974365.1 Hydrocynus forskahlii | reverse complement strand
TCTGACTTCGACTGGTTTTTTGGACTTAGAATATTTTTGAGACCTTGGGGACTTAGAATATTTTTGAGGTCTTGGGGACTTAAAATAATTTTGGACTTAGCCTAACCTAGCTTATCTTAGTTTAGCTTAGCTTAGCTTAGCTTATCTTAGCTTAGCTTCAGCATCAATCATCAATCATCAGTCATCAGTCATCAATCATCAGTATTGATCATCGATCAGCTACGACAATCCATGCCACTCGTGTTCTAAAGGTTAAAGAACCTCCGTATAATCTTCACTGGGGCTCATAAAAAAGCTTCACATTAGGTTCTGAATACTTTCAAAAATGTCAACTTCATACGCACATCATTTACAAAAATGGTTCAATAAGAAACAAAAAGGGTTCTTCTACGGTATATACCTTTTTGAGGCATGTTTGAAGAGCAGTTATTGATTATCAGATGCTGTCAATATCTGTAATTAGTCTTCACATTCTGACTTCATGCAGAATCATTATGTGCAATAGTCTTACCATGTGCAATATCATGTGAAGTTTTCTTATTGGGTACTAAATACTTTTATTATGTGAAATATCTTATTATCACAATGTACAATAGTCTTACTAGGTGAATATCACTGCTTACCTCAGTATTACTGATCTACTACTGATCTCTCACTATGTACAGTAACAGACTCCTAACCACCACCTGTGGTATTAGTAATTCACTTACTGTAACTGTAAGTTACTTATCTTTAGTATTTATACCCCAGCATAGTGTATTTCATATTGAGATTTTTCTTCGATTTTTAATTGAATTCATTTAGACTTTACATGTTATATTGTTCTTGTCTCTGTGTGTCTGTGCAGCAATTTCCTACTAGATCAATAAAGTTTTCTGATTCTGATCCTGATTTTGAGATTTGAAGGTACAGAATTGATGAATTAGTATTTGGGTTTTTGCCACCATTTTACCAAAATAAAACTGGAAACACCACATGCCTCCTGATTTGACACCTGTATCACAGTGTCAATACTCATTTCATATACTGTATAGTTGTAGTTATTAAACTGTGATTAAATTGATTGCACAATTCTCAACTACACACTTTTTTTCAGTCATTGTACATTTTACTTTTATATTTGTATTTGTACAGAGCTGTTGCTCGTATTCTATACTTCTTTATTTGCACTTTTCTCTATGTTGCACAATGTCTTAGGTCTACTGTCTATGTGTGCACTGTGGAACCTGAGCTTGGCCATTTGGTCTCTCTGTAAATTGTATATGATTGAGATGACAATGTTCACTTTGACTTTGACTTAAATAACTTTCCTTGACTTTTTTTTTTTTTTGACCCACGGCATGTCCTAGATTGAACAGGCCGGTTCCATGATATTGTAGAAGAAACCAAACATAAAAGCAGACAGAGAACACATCTATGGAGATGCAGCATCATATCTGAGGACCTTATTGGGTTATTGTGTTGGCAGAGGCAGAGGAATTTCATGTGGAGCATCTGATTCATCCTGCTGTTTCCGTGGTTGAGCTTTTACAAGCAGACAAAGCAAAGCGGCAGGAGAAAATGTTTGGGCAGCGAAAAGAAAGAGAAAGAAAGAGACAAGAATGAATTCTGTGTTGATGTTTGTTTTGTTTTATATCCCATTTAATAAAAGAGGGAGGGGGTGCCAATTTAGAAAAAACACTGTTTTCTTTGAGAAAAAGAAAATAAAAGGTATTTGATTACCGTCATTTCAAGTTGATTACTGTGTTTGCTTGCACGTAATGGCGTTCTCGGCATTTACATTTGTCAACGTCTGTCAGAGCGTCACTTTAAGATGTGTTTGGTTGGGTTTTTTCTTTCACGGAAAGAGAAAGAGCTTCAGAGCTTTCATTATGACAAAATGGAATGTACTCCTTTTTAGGGAAGGAGAGAGAGAGACAGAGAGAGAAAGAGACAGAGAGAGAAAGAGATACAGAGAGAGAAAGACAGACAGAGAGAGAGAGAGAGAAAGACAGAGACAGCGAGAGAGAAAGAGACAGAGACAGAGAGAGACAGAGACAGAGAGAGAGAGACAGAGAGAGAGGGAGAGAGAGAGAGGGAGAGGGAGAGAGACAATGAGACAGAGAGAGAGAGAGAGAGAGAGAGAGAGACAGAGAGAGACAGAGAGAGGGAAAGCAAGAGAAAGACAGAGAGACAGAGAGAGAGCAAGAGAAAGACAGATACAGAGAAAGAGAGAGAGAGAGAGAGAGACAGACAGACAGAGAGACAGACAGAGAGAGACAGTGAGAGTTAGACAGCAAGAGAAAGACAGAGAGACAGAGAGAGACAGAGACAGAGAGAGAGAAAGTGAGAGAAAGAGAGACAGAGAGAGAGACAGTGAGAGGGCGAGATTGGATTCCAGACTGAAATTGCACTTTTAATTGACTCTTTTAAAAATCCATACCCTGCTCTGGAGGAGAGGAGTTTACAGGCTTTGGCCTTTTACCATGATGACTCTCTTGGTGGAGGGTTGACAGATACACTCTCGTCTTCATCTCAAAAGATCTCTCGGAGAATAGCCTCTTGCTTTTTCCTCAGACGTACTCGCTGCTTATTTAACAGACAATAAATGGCAGCGAGCCTTATTGGGAATGTTTTAGATTGTATTATAAAATCTTTCAGAAGATCACACATATTAACCCCTTTAACTCCACAGAAACACTTCCAGACTTCATTCCGGCATTCCTCAGCCCAGTACGCTTCTGCTCAAGAAGCAAGTAGAAGCAGCATAACCAATATAATAAAACCTACATAATATAATATTATACTGTTATACTGTACAACTTTTGATCTATTGATTATGCTGCTTCTACTTTCTTCACTTGTACTGTCCGCTTGAAATGTGGTGGTACAAAACAAAATCCCCAGTGGAGACACCAAAGAATTTCCTTGATGTGTATGGTCACATACATATATTGAGCATTTTATGGACTGCAGTGGGTAATAAAGTTTTCAATCTAAATCTTTTATCCATACCAACATGCGTAGTATTTCTGGTGCAATATTACTGTGTTTCATGTAATGTCTATCTATCTATCTATGCTGCTTCTACTTTCTTCTCTTATTCTGTCCACTTTGCTGCTGTAACAATACAAATCTGGGACTAAGAAAGGGTCTCTTTATTTTAAAATAAAAGCATCAGAAATGTTTTTTGTCACAGTACCAGAGAAGATCCATCCATAGTTTCCTAAAAAACCTTTCATTGAGAACCATTTCATACATGACAATTTTAACATTTAAAGAACCTCCACATAATGTAATGGCTATAGGTAGAACCCTTAAACTAGTACCTTTAAATGATATTAAGACTTTAGAAAGTTGTTCACGCCCACAAATCTCACACTCACACGCCTCCACTCTTTTTGAGGGTTGTAATTTCACAATATAACTCACATTGCTCTGTTTTCCATGTACCGGATGTAATAAAAGTCTTGGAGTTTACAAGCGTATGGCAGGGTTTCCATTGTCCATGAATAAATACTAATGCTGGGTGTCAGATCTTGGCCAGCAGCCAGTAGAGGCTGCTATTTTTGGTTTTGGGTTATGGGGACTTTTATTTTGATCTTGGGTGTTTGTTGTGTCTCAGTTCACTTGTCAGCTGTCTTATGTTTAGTTTAAGTTAACCCTCACTAATACCCTCACATTCCCTGCTCCTTCTGTGTAATTATGTTTTGAGTTAAAAGGCCCTCGAGCCTCGTTTGTTTCAGTTAGTGTCTGTACAGAGTCTGTGTCTTTTTGTATTAAAATTTGTTCTGGAACCAGCGTGCCTCGTCTCACTCCCCGAGCACTCCTGACGTGTCCCTGGGCAACGATTAAAATAATCGCGATTAATCACATGTTTTTCTGCACTAAACCCTGATTAATTGCACTGTAATATGCAAAATTCAATAATACATTCAAAAGTAGTGTATTTTATTTTTAAAGTACTGCTATATGAACAAAAGTGCAATGAAAATGTGCAGTTAAAATGTTTCTTTTAAATCTCAACTTAAATATTAACGTAATCAAATCAAATATAAAACCAAAGCTATTTGCCACTGTAGGACATTCACATTTTATCTAGTTTATTATAGAAAAACAAGCTCCCTTCAGAGTCCAGAGCATTATAGCAGCTGCAAAGGGAATCAACTCCACATGTGTCTGAACGCAGTATCATTAAAGTCCCAGTTGGTGTAATGGTGTCCCATTACTTTGTCCATAGTGTGTGTGGTGTGTGTGTGTGTGTATATGTGTGTATATATATATATATATATATATATATATACATACATATATAAACACACACACACACTTTTCCCTCCTGGAGGACAACTGAGCCGGAGAGCTGCGCACTCACGAGCATAAAAAAGCAACAAACTTTCAAAATAAAAAGATTCAAAAAAACATGTTAACCCACAATAAATTGTTGTTGTAAAGTAAATAATGCATTAACGCAATAACTTGCCCAGCCCTAAAAAATAAAAATTAAAAGTTTCAAAGTGCAAACCTTAAAACCGTTTGTAATTTATCCATTGTGAATAAAATGGACCAGTGAACCGACAAAATGATGCTTGGAAGCAGTTCAGGCCTGTTGTTTGTGCTGCACTGGTTTAAAACCATCTTCAGGGATGCTGGAGTAGAAGATTAAAGCTCTTGTGAATCTACCAAGAAATTGACATTGAAAATTAAGCTGCGAGGCATGAATACACAGCCCACAAATTATCATCACCCATGTCACAAGCCAACATGTTTTTTTTTCTTGATTTTTTTAAAAGAAATAGGCAAAATGACAGCAATAGCTATTGACATTTTTTAAGCAAGTACAGTTCATTTTTTCATAAGTCTATAAACGACTTTTCTAGATTTTTTTTTTGGAACGAGTAAGAGGGATTTAAACTGAGATAACCAGTAAGCTAAACTGATTTCAGTCCTGTATGTTCAAGGACTGCGTACTGTTCTATTGTTCCATTCTTTAGGATCAAGGCCCTTCCATGGCATCAGTAGCGCTGGATTATAAGAAAATCAACACAAGGTGGCACACAGTGAAGTAAACACGAAGGCCTGCGTGAGAATACACTCTATAAATAGCAGCACTCATCCCCTGGGAGCTGATCTGCGTCTGCACCATCTAGTCTTTAAAGCCTTAAGAGATGGAGCCTATAAAGTGCCAAGCGAACCTCAGCCAGCTCCTAATGGAAGCAGAAAAACAGCAGTGTCGAGCTAGCATGTCATCTGTAAACAGCCGTTCAAATGCTGCACTGTCACATTCCATATCTGCGCCTATGTGTAGGCTGTATGGCTCTAAATTGAATCCAATTCAAGGAGGAACGTCTTTAACCCTATCTTACCTGGATGAAAGGATCGTCTGAGACGCATTCAGAAACTTTGGCTTTGTTCGCTTTCAAATCCTCACTGCTGACTTGGGTGTTCAGCTGCATACAGCTTGTACCAAGTCCATAGAAAAGTACTGCCACTAGAATGGGATGCACATAAGCCCAAGGCCACTGTGCTAAGTGATGGCTAGAGGGTTACAAAGCATTCTGTATTGGGCTGTGAAGCAGCGAAACTGCATTTTCAGGAGTAATGTACCTACCTCTGGAATGAGTTAGAGAACTATTGTCCAACATTTGCACCTGACCTCACCAACACTCTGGGGGTTAATGCAATTTTAGTCTTCCCAGCGTGCAATTCAGAGTGTAAACCGTTTTTCAAAAGAGGCTGCTGCTACTACTGGAAAAGTTGAGACAAACTCAACATCAAAAGAAGAATGCTTTTCAGAAGAAGCATTTGATGTTTTTTTTTTTTTTCTTCATATACCAAAAGAAATGTAACCTAGCAGTCAATTCTAGCATATTTTACTAGACTGGGTATTGGGTACGTTAGGTATATATCTCCTTCAGATCATTTGTTGCATTGTTTTTGCACTCTATATACAATAGCATGGAAGTCAAGCAAGTGTCCAGAAGTTAACAGAGCAGTCAAAGTGTCTGCAGTGTTATTTTTTTTAAAATCTGACATTTATACCCATGTTTCAACCGTTTAGCCACCTTTCTTTAAAACATGATTACATTTGCTTCACATGTGAGCACAATGCTGTTCGGCTTTGAGTCCATTTGCTACCCAAAATGCTTGTGAGTTATGATGTAAAACTCAGGTCTCAGCCACGATCTGGAACAGAGTATCGACCCCAACCAGCTCCAAACACCCAGTCCAGGGTTTCAGAAGGACCCCTAATTACTAGATCAAGATTGCCTGAGAACTAGCCCCACTTCTGCTATAAACAGACCACTGTTTCCTGCACGTCCTGACTGGCATTTTGTTTCTACCATCTGACTGTGTACCGACCCTTGCCCTGGGGCAGCTGGTGGCCGAGTGGTTAGAAAGTTGCCCCTTTTGCCCCTGTTCAGAAGGTTGTGGGTTTGAATCCCAGGACTGCTCATGTCACCACTGAGGTTCCCTTGAGCAAGGTACCATCCCCACACACTGCTCCTCGGGTGCTGTGTTCCTGGCTGCCCGCTGCTTCACTTGGTGAATGGGTTAAATACAGAGAAAGAATTTCACAGTGCGTGCCGTGGTGTGTCCACACGTGACAAATAGGTGACCACTATACCTTATGGATTTGTCTTTTTGTCAACTGATTTGGATCTGTTTGCTTCCGATTGTATCACAGTTACGGATTGCCTTGCCTGTTCTCTGGACTCCTCTTCTGCCTGGTGTGATTCTGCTGTGAATGCTTGATTGACTGTTTTTGCTGATTCTGAACTCTGCTTGTTTTCTCACTACGATTCCTGCTCATCCCCTGTGTCGATAAACCAATCGACTTGGAGCTCTGCATTTGGGTTCGCGTCTGCAATCGTTACAAAACCCAAAAGCGCTGAGGAACATTTGGCTCTCCTGGCAGTACCACACTGCATCTAGCTCCAAATTTGTATTATAGGGGAGGACATATTGCTTTAGTTGATTACTGAAAAATGGTACTTTGTTTATTCATATGTCTTTGATAACGTTGCTTCATTTGCATGGATACAGCCGTGGAAAAACAATAAGAGATTTTTTTTTCTCTGGTTATTGCTTTTGTAATTTGTGGGAGTGTGTCTGTGTAAAATGTGCATGTCACTATTGTTTTATACACTGTTGACCACACTTGATTCAAAATTCCAAACAAACAAATGTTTGGAGAAAATGTAAAAATAATACAAAGAAATAATTTATTATACCTTGGAAATGTTAAACTACAAAACACTCTTACATTATTTTACAACTGCAACAATTAAAACAGTGATGTTAAGAGCAGAGTGTGTGTGTGACTCTGTTTCATCCAACAGAAACTGAATCAGGAGTGAAGCTGCTGGAATACAGACCAGAGAAAAGCTGCTCTACACACACTACTGCACTCACAACACATATGGAGGCGTTTCTTATTTTTACACACACACACACTGTAATAGTTCAGAAAAGAATAGCAACCTGTGCATTTTACACACACATACACACACACACACACACACACACACACACACACACACAGCTGCAATCTGTACAACCAGTGAAGAGGAAAAAAAAGGGAAAAGTGGTATTTTATTTATTTCTATGGCTGTATTTAGCAGAAATGTCATTCAAGAAATAATGTCATTAACTTCTAATCAGGTGTGTGTAGGCAACATGGCCTGACTGAATGTTTTTCAACTGTGCTGAAACAACAAAAACAGCAAGTAAAATACATAATTCCCATTAAAAACAACTTGGAAAAAGTTCCTTTGTCTGCAGAAAAGCATCCGCTGTAAATTAGCTTAGCAATAACGGTGCATTCAAAGTCAAAAGATAGTAACTTCCTACTTAAGCAATTTCGAATTGTAGCGTATTTACAACACTATAAAATGATTGTTTCACATAAGCAGGCCAGAAAAGGTACTGGTAGCCAAATTAACCAGCTGGCTCATAAGTCAACAGTAGGCAATGAAAACTTTAAAAATTAGTCATTTTAAATGTTTAAAATAAGTCATTTTACTTCAGCATTAATTGAAACATCTCACCGGCTTTACCAGCTTTAATGTGCTCGGCAGCTGGGTTGAGTATGAAAATGCAAACTATCACTCAGTGTTACGTTTGCTCTTAAAGTGCTCTCGGTATTTAATGCTCAGTACTGAAGGAGAAGAGCCTTAACTTAGCTGGCCTTAAAGGGTTGAGAATGCAAGCACATGAAAAATAAGGCAGGTCGAATTCTGAAGGCGCGGTGAATAGGCAGCTATTGTGCGGTACAGCCAGACTGCGCATCAGCGGTTGAGAAAAAAAAAAAGGAATGAAAGAAAGAAAACGAGTGAGATACCGTGATAGGACGTGCCGTCGAGATGCAATCACTTGGCTGACATTTAGCTCCCCTATTTCTAGGGACCGCTCTACGGCGAAAGCAGCTCATCTCGCAGGCCCATTTCACAAAGGAGATGGCAGCACTCCAGATGATGCAAAAGCCCAAGCACGGCGAGACTGAGAATAGCACACTGCTCATCCATATATCACTCCAGATAGCCGAGACCAGGAGCACACTCTGAAATCACAGGAATCACAGACAGAACAGTTTAAAAATACTAGACTGCCTCCTTCATGCCGTTCTTCTCAAAGGCCTAGGTGAGTATCTTACTAGCGTCTTGCTGTTGACAAGCAAAGAATAAAGTTAAGTGGTTACAATGTGCTTAAATGACGATAGCTAGGTATTTTAGCTAGCCATCTGGTACCTGGTACGCCAGGAGGTACGCCAAGAGGTATTCAAATTAATATTACTATTTAATGAATATTAATTAAAACATATTGTTAATGATTTTCATTAACATTAACACTGAGAACATACATGTTGGAAAAGTAGCAAATTTCATTCCAGCTAGCTGAGACCAGGTGCGCGCTCTGAAATCACAGGAATCACAGACAGTAGAGTTTAAAAATACTAGACTGTCGCCTCCTTCAAGGCCTAGGTGAGTATCTTGCTAGCGTCTTGCTGTTCACAAGCAAAGAATAAAATTAAGTGGTTAAAATGTACTTAAATGATGATAGCTTGGTATTTTAGCCAGCTAGCTCAGTTATCTTACTACTCAAGTTGCTAGCATGCTGTTTATAGATTAGATAACTACTAAAGCTGGATTTTAGTAACATAACTGACACCAGTTAGGACTATTTTAGTGTTAAGCTAGTGCTAGCTATTTTAGTGTTTACCTTCGTAGCAGCTAATCTCCAAAGATGCCCATGTTAGCTGACATGAAGCATTCATTACTATTTAATGAATATTAATTCAAACAATATTATTAATAGTTTTAATTAATATTAGCATAATATTAGCATGTTGGAAAAGTAGTCAGTTCCATTCGAAAACAATTCAGTCTCATAATAAACATACAAAACGGATCTCTAAACACAATTGCAGTGTTGTGTTCTACATAATAGTGCAGTCATATGGACAACTGACTGCAACAAGTTATTTAGATACCTTTGTATTTTTAGCAGCCCTTTCTCATACATTAGTACCTTGTGACATTATTATTATTATTATTATTATTATTATTAATAATAATAATAATTATAAAATATTTCACCAGGAGGACATATTTCTTAACTACAACTACAAATCTGGCTAATTTTCAGTTGATTTTATTCCTGCTTTTAATTATATTTTCCATTATTCATACCCAACTTTTCATTCATATGTATTAACATTAATGTGTTTTCTATACAGATAACATTTCAGAGATACAAGAAACAGTATATTGAAGCATATATCTGAGTCTGCACTGTGAACTGGGACTCATGAGTAAATGAAGCTGATCTTGACTTTGCTGACACCAAACATAAAAGCAGAGAGAGAACATGGTCTATGGAGATGCATCATCAGATCTGGGTTATTGTGGTGACAGAGGCAGAGTCATTTCATGTAGAGCATCTGATTCATCCTGCGGTTTCAGTGCTTAGAGATTTTAGAGGCAGACCAAGCAAAGCAGCAGGAAAAAATATTTGGGAAGCAAAAAGACAGAAACAAAAGAGTAAATTGTGTTGATGCTTGCTGTGTTTTATATACTGTTTAATAAAGGGATGAAAGGAGGAATGTATGGAAATGAGATCCTAATGCATGGCCATGACTTAGGAATGGATGGCAATAAAATCCTAAGGCACTGAAATGAGATCCTAATGCATGGCTATGATTTGGGAGTGCATGGTAATGAGATCCTAATACATGGCTAGGAGTTAGGAATGTGTGGGAATGAGATGATTAAGTCGTGGCATGCATTAGGATCCCATTCCCATGCATTCCTAAATTGTAGCCATACATGGCCATAGCTTAAGAATGCATGGAAATGGGATCCTAATGCATGGCCATGACTTAATAAGGCATGAGATCATTAAGTAAGAGCCACTTTGTAAGGTGTGGAAGCAACTTAATTAGTGGGCTTCTCTTAACAAGTTGTATCCATGGCTTAATTATCTCATTCCCATGCATTCCTAAGTTGTAGCCATGCATTAGCATCTCATTACCATGCACCTCTAAGCCATAGCCATGCATTAGGATCTCCATACATTCTAAGTCATTCCCTAGTAAGTTGTGATTGTGCATTATTTTTTCTTAAGAATTTATGTCAACAGCAGGGTCTGTACAGAAGAAACAGAAATTAAACATTTCATTACGTTATTATCCAGCTAACTATATTTTAAACTAGACATTTTTTTTAGTTGATTGTGTTCCTGTTTTATTCATTCATAATGTTTTCCATGAAAAGTAGTGCTCTTTTCCACTATTTCACTTACCCAGCTACAAACAGTGTAAATAGCACAACACATTTATTCATTTTTTCAGGGTAAAGGCGTTTCATGAGTAAATGAACAATGGGAAATATAAAAAGCCTGAAGTTGAGGTTGGAAAGATGGAATCACTGAAACTTAAAGAATGTACAACATCAGTTCTTTTGCTAAAAGGTTCTTTAGGGAACCAAAAATTCTGTGACATTGTTTTGTTTTTTTTTTCCTCCAAGACTTTACTCGACCCAGTCCTTGACTGGTATATCATTACAGCCAATGGATAAACTGTTATTAATATTTACAGAATATTAATTAGCTCACTGGACAGTGATGTCTGGCATTCTCCACCTGATCCGGCTGACTCTGCATAATAAAAGTGAGTGCACAAAAGAAATTAGCCATGTTTGACTCTTTACTGTATTCCAGTAAAGTGGAGAAATCTGGCGTGTCATTAGATTTGTTAGGCTGATTTCTCAGTTTGAGAAGAACACGATGAGGGCAAGTCAGCTGCGTGGAAAGCTTGGACAGTTCTCCGTGTACAAATTGTTTGACAGGATTTGAATGTTCATGTAGTCTCTTATCTGCTTAGCGAAAAGAAAAAAAAAAAAATCTCATTGCAGTGCCTAGATCTCACCTTGTCTTATTCTTGTACAGATGATTGCTTGATTATACACTCCGAGGATAATGTTTACTGGGATGTCCTCAGTAATGATGATAATCATGTCATCCTAATGGTAATGCTGAGATCATGACAAGCAAGCAAAGATGACATTTGATTCTCCCTTTTGGGGGAAATGTGGCAAAACCCATGTTCATGCAAACAGCCTTTCAAAGCAAAGTGACAGTCGCTCCCATCGTGGGCGGTGTCACTCGGAAATGTCAAAGTCATTATCATGAAATAGGCGAGCAGGTGCAGGCAAGGTGGGCAGTTTACTCTGCAGTTTTAGTCTGCTCGTCACTCCCAGCTCTGCAGATCTCTGGTACTGCATGCTAATTTCAGGTCAAAGAGAGCTAATAAACTAGATTCCATTATTGTGAGAAAATGCAATGTGTGATTGTGTGGTTGCTATGAAACCAGTGTTTGGATTCAAACCAGCACCTATTCTGATTCTCTTCATTCAATTCTGGAGGGGGTGAAGACTTGCTGGCTCTTACCAAACCACTTAGCAGATCCTCCAGGTCCTCCAGGGTCCTAGGTCTTTTTTTATGGGGTTTAGGTCAGGGGACTTAGATGGCTTTGTCAAAAGCTTGATTTTGACTCCTGCCAAAAAAAAAAATGCATTGTGACCAAACCATATGTCCAAATCCAGACAAAAATGGTACAGTGACCCCAATATGCTACCATCATCCTCTTTGTATCTTCATACGTGATCCTTGGATACATTTTTGCCCCTCTAATGATCCTCCTCGAACCCAATTTAGCCTAATTCTGTACAATTCTGTGACCTAACAGATGGCCACGACAACTGTCCAGAACTGTTCGGATTGACAGGACAGAGGGACTAAATCATCTTTTGGCACCCAAAGAGAGAAAAGGCCAGTTGTGCTCTCGTGGACTTCTGGCCACAGATGGCTGAGGTGTTGCTGGAAATTGAACTCAGCACAGAAGATTCAACCCTCTTAGCCAGTTGTGTCACTTGGGAGCCCCCCCCCCTCCTCTTCAGTCTGCTTGATAAAGCGTGGAGGGGGGGAGGGTTGTTCAGGAAAAAGTCTAGATGTTTTAATTTGTGTTTTTTTTTTTTCTCACTTGGATAGAGCTTGGACTGACTTAGTGAGGCTTCAATTTGGCGAGAGCTGTTTGGGTCAGCAGATTTCAAATGATAAATGAGGAGGAGGATTGGGACAGTTAGTGCACGCCCAAACACACACTCAGACACACTAAAACACACACCCACACACACACACACACACACACACATTAACACAAGCGGCTTTTTTTTTTCTGTCCTCCATTAACGAGTGCAACCTTTCACCAAAATCCAATCTTTCCCACCCCCTTATTCAAATCAGACAGGCAGAAAAGAAGGGGGACTTTCATATGCCAGGGATCGATGCCATGGTGGAGAGGTGCTGAGGGAAAATAACGAAGGCGATATTGAAAAGTGTACATAATTCATGCTTTTTTTTTCACACCGGCTCTCTGCTTATGCTGCAAAAACGCTCCCATTTCTTCCCCCTTCGCTTTCATGTTACCCAACGCTCAGAGAGTATTCTTGCATGCTACCGCGCCTTCAGAGAGCATTCGCCCGTGCCCTTTAGGCTAAATAGGCCTAATAATCATGAGCTGCCATTTACGTAAAAGAGAAGAAAGGGTGGGTGGAATTAATGCATCCAAAGACTTAATGTGGGATATCAGCATCTGCTTTTATTATTTTTTGCAGTTAGATTTATAAATATTATTAATACTGCAAATTCTTCACCTGTGGGATTAATAAAGGGTTATCTTATCTTACCCACTGATAGACTGATAATACTGATAGATAACGGCATCATTATTACTGTTATAACTTAGCTGTTTTAACTTATAGGTACCATATCCTCATCTTTATGGCACCAAAAACTAAACTTAGCTTATAAACGATCCAGGCTGAACTACTTTCCCTTCTGACCTCTGAGAATCAACCAGGAGACTTTGTGGTAATTTGACTGGGCTGCACAAAAAAATGTATTTGATGTGTTAACCCTTAGAACACAAGCAGTACAGATCCGTGGTAATTCGTCATCAGACGGCCAAGCAATTCCTCATATGGAAGTTCCCCCGGTTTGTGTTGGTGTCAGATGTCATACTGAGTTTTGTTTGGTGTTCCAGTGTCACGCAGAACCAAAGTTTTTGTAATTTAAAAACATTTAATAATAGTAATAATTACCACTGCTGGGGTTTTTAAAACGGCATCACACACAATTGAACATAAAAAACAAGAACGTCCAAATTTCTCTTACTTAGAGACAAATCGAAAAAAACACAAGATCTTTGAATCCAGGAGAACTTTCAGGATAGTCTCCGCCCACAAGTGGGTGGGGAAAACCCGCAGAGGGAGGGGCTCCGGAGAGCGGCCGTGTGAAAGAGCAGCAAATGGTGAATATGTAGAAGAACAAACAGCGTTTTTGGACTGTTTTACCCCGTATATATTTGTTGAAATCTACAATTCTAAGTGTTAAATAAGCCTAGAACATTATTGCCTTAAAATTTCACCAAATGTCTGTTAGTAAGGTGACAAAACAATAATCCATGTTTTACGTTCTGTGATCATTATCTGAAATTCAATGATCTCCAAGTTTTATTGCACGGAGTCTGGCAAGGAGCTTCCTCACAGCGGTTGCACAGTTTGTCTGGGGTGCCAGGCGGTAGTCTTTTCACAGCAGTATCAGATTTTAACTGGAGTGTGAACCGGTACACTCTTCACCACTACCAAGTAGATTCTTCACTGTGGGGGGGGGGAGTTTGATTGGGCCCCAAGCAGGGAGACTCCAACACTAACCGGGATACTGTTTTACAACAGTAGTGGAGTTTGACTGGGTCGTGAACCAGACGCTGTTCACATGGAACTGTGCCACACAGTAAATAATTAAAAATTATAAAGTGTTCTTTAAAAAGCATATATCTTTGCTGTCTTAAAATAAAAAAATACAGCTAATGGTCCCAATCATGTTCTATAATCACTCAATTCACACTACAGCTTCGCTGTCACAGTGAAGTCACCCTCATGATGAAGAATTTCTCTTTAAATAAATTAACAGAATGTAAAATATAGATTATTGCTCCTTTAAACTAAAAATACCTCTAATAATAAGTTAATAAAGCAATAATCTAAATGTACATTCTATTAATTTATGTGAAGGGAAATTCCTCATCTCGAGGGTGACTTTACACCATGAAAGCAAAGCTGTGGTGTGATTTGAGTGATTATAGAAAATAATCGGGACAGTTTTCACAACTATGTTACCTGTGAAAGCTGACAGCACAGCTTCAGTTGTAAATGTAAGTAATGAGCAGCATGAGTGCATGTTCCATGAAAAATATCTAATCCTGCTAACATCATGCAGATGGTTAAAGATCCTTTGTTGAAGAATAGAGCTTGAGAGAACCCAACTCTTACCTAAATAAACCAGACTGGATTCTCAGTTAGCGCAGTTAGCGCAGGCTCATTTATTAGGAATTTTCAAATTGAATTTCTTCTCACAATTTAGAGACTGACTGCAGAGCTATTGAGATTCTTCTTGTATTTTAGAGTTGGGCTACAGAGCTATTTTGCGATTCTTTGTGTATTTTAAAGATGGTCTACAGAGCTATTTAGTTTCTTCTTGTATTTTAGAGTTGGGCTACAGAGCTATTGAGATTCTTCTTCTATTTTAGGGCTGGGCTACAGAGCTATTGAGATTCTTCTTCTATTTTAGGGCTGGGCTACAGAGCTATTGAGATTCTTCTTCTATTTTAG
>JBBPCX010000088.1:25895186-25907593 GCA_037974365.1 Hydrocynus forskahlii | reverse complement strand
TAGAGAGAGAGAGAGAGAGAGAGAGAGACAGAGAGAGAGAGAGAGAGAGAGAGAGAGAGAGAGAGAGAGAGAGAGAGATAGAGAGAGAGAGAGAGAGAGAGAGAGACAGAGAGAGAGAGAGAGAGAGAGAGAGAGAGAGAGAATGTAAGCAGCAAAAGCACCTCCTTTCTTTCAATTAACTCTTATCGCCCAATAACAGGGGTGACACAAATGGAAAGTGAACAATAACAATTAAAAGCCAGCCCTCCTCAAACTCAAAGGCAGTGTGATTCTGCATGCACTGATTCATGCATTCACAATTCACTCATGTCGGGTGGTTACAGATTATGTCTTACTCCCAAAGCTAGACTCATTTCCAGCATACTGTCAAAGCAAAGGCATGAAACACTAATTATTTTAAACAAGACGTGTAAGAATTTCTCTCTCTTGCAGCAAACTAGCTAGGTTTGTTTGATTTGATCTCAAAGCACACAGGCTTACTGGGCAGATGGTCTTTTGGTTAGGGAGTGTTCCCTGCAATCAGAAGGGTTTGAGCTCCAGGACTACCAGCGGCACCTCTGAGGTTCCCTTGAGCAAGGTACCGTCCCCACACACTACTCCGCTGGCGTTGTGTCTTTGGCTGCCCACTGCTTCATTTGGGTTGATGGGTTAAACGTAAAGAACAATTTACACTGTTTACACTATGTGTTCACGTGTGATCAGAAAATGGACACTTTACTTTCCGAATAAGGAATAACAGAAAAACTGTAAGAATGTGACATTTGATGAAGGTAAGCAGTGAGTGCAAAATCCTTTTATTGAGACCAATACAGCATTTGTAATCATAATGGGGATTAAAATGTTAGCCTGTAGTGTTAGAATAAGCAGGAAAAATCTCTTAAATGAGATTTTTAAACCACTGAAAGATTCTTTAGGGAAATAAAAGTGGTTCTTCAGTGGCTCTAGGAAACCCCTTTTGCCACCTTCATTTTTAAAAATACTTATCAGAAGTGCAGGAAATGGACACGCGAGGCTTCAAACAAAGCAAATAGAATAACAAGACAGAGGAGGGGCAGCTGTTTGCTTGGTGGGTAGGTTACTTGCCTCTGGACCAAGGGATCATGGGTTCGAATCCTACCTTCAGCAGACCACCACTGGGTTCCTGAGCAAGACCCTTAACCACAAGTTGCTCCAGGGAGACTGTCCCCTGTAGTTAGGAAATGGAAGTCGCTTTGAATAAAAGCGTCTGCTAAAATGTTGAGCACATAAATGTAAAAGAAGTTGTCCTTGTGATCGGAAGGTTGTGGAATTGAATCCCAGAACTGCCAGTGCCCTTAAGTACCCTTGAGCATCACAGGCTGCATGCTGCATCATGTGGTGAATGGGTTAAATGCAGAGAACAATTGTGTGTTGTGTTCACATGTGACCAATGGACACTTTACACAGTGGCTTTTTTTCCCTCAATCGCCATTGTATATTGTGCATGTACTCTAATGAGGAAAAAGGTCACATAGTGCTTTTTATCAGTGGACCACTCAGGGTGCAGCTCAGGGGGCCAGCAAACTCAGAAGACTGTAGACATGGCTAGTCTTGGTCAGTCTTTGTGAGTTTTGGTCAATTATTTCTGTACCAGTGACGGGAACTTTATGGGTACACAGGAAGCACGAAGTCACCAAAACACAGCCCTGAAATGGTTAATGATTCATCCTGCCTTCATCCTTCAATATTTTTAGGAAGAACACTGTGTGAAATATTCACTCTATATTGCTGAACTCAGTATTGTTTATTTAACGTGAGCTGTATTTGACAAATAGCACAGTCTGCAAGAATGCTTGCCAGTGGAAGCACAGGCCATAGAACCCTGTTAAAACTAGGCTTTAATGGGTATTTATGGCAGATTCAAATACTCACTGCTTTGTCTTCATGGGGTCTATAAGCCTATTGGGAGTTCCTCTTGCATATTAAAACCATCACAGCCTTTATTAGACTTTAGGCTTATTACAAATATAATGTATCTTAACTGGAAGCTTGGCTTCAGTATGTGCAGGGTGGACATTTCTAATGTCAACTTTATTGTGCTGCTGCTGTAGCTTAAAATGCTGAAAGAGAGAAGCCCCATCATACCCACTTTTTTGAACCATGTATACATGCACGGCCACTCTATTAAACCTCTATGACACGTATGCTATAAACATAACAGGACAGCTACCACTGAGTACTTCACTCTCTTCTGAGTAGTTGATCTTCTGTTTTGTTTTTTTTTGTTTTTGCTTTTCAAAAGTGTCTTGTTCTGATGAGAAAAAAAAACGAAGAGGGAGAAAACCTTTTCTAACTACCCTGTAGCCCCATCCCATAGGATTAGAAGTCAAATTGCATAAAACTGTCCAGCGAACAGCATCGAAATAAGACAGAGTGCGTCAGTTCTGTTTGAATTCTTGAGCTTGAAGCAAAGGTTTAAAGTTAAAATTGCGTATTCTTCATATAATCATACATTGAATTCAGTTTAGGGTCAGCAGTCCAATCAGAATGATCAGCTTCTGCTACAATTATTTGGTCGATTTGAACCACACATGTCTGATTTTGGGAAGGCCTGGAAATCAAACTGGGAGAACATGATCCCACAAAGGAGGATTTATTTTGCTGTTCTAGTATTTACAGATGCTTAATAACGAAAAGGACAGCACTGAAGTTCAGACTGTCTGCGTGATCTGTATTGTTTCTGAGCGATGGATGGAAGATGTCAAATGACTGAATCAGATTTTACAAATGGATTGATGGGTATGAAGCATCTAAAACACATTTGACAATATAGAAAGAGGTTTAAAAAATGTTTTGCCTGGACTGCGATAAAAACTTGAAGTCCATTATTCACTGTCGCATGCTGTTCAGAATCCAGTGACGTTACAGATGACACTTGGGTCTCTGAGCTGCCCTGGTGATGTGGCATTCATCGAATGTGCACATGTCCTTGAGGAGTGTGTTAAACTTACGGAAAATAAAAGACTGTTCCTTCTGCTGCGGGGAAACCTGATGCAGTAATCCAGCGACCAGACAATCCGCCTGTCTCCATACCAATTTAATAATGATTCCATCCACTTTGCTTGTGTCTTGAGGGATAGGAAATTGAATTCCTGAAAAAGCCATCCCGGATTATGATTCTTAAGTCATTACAAGGATCCCTTTTGAAATTACAATGAATAATAGAGGGGACAAAAACCGCGATATAGCCATGTCTGGCAAAAGCCCAAATAATAAGCACAATACACGTTACTGTGCATCTTGGTTTCGCCAGGAAGTGACACAAATTCTCGGCTCTATCCCATTACAAGGGTGCCGGTTCTTCTTGTGATGATCCTATTGTGTTAACATTGAGCATTACAGTACAGGGGGTAATCTTCTTACACTGACCCCATTTCAAGGAAGAAATTCCATTTTTTAATACCGAGGTGACCCCGTATGCTGTGAAGCATAGAAGGCAGAGAGGAAAGGAAGGAGGGACAGAAGGAAGATAGGAAGGGAGGGAGGAAGGAAGGAATGAAGGAAGGAAAGAAGGAAGGAAAGAAAGAATGAAAGAAAGAAAGAATGAAAGAAAGAAGGAAAGAAAGAATGAAGGAATGAAAGAATGAAGGAATGAAAGAATGAATGAAAGAAAGAAGAAAGAAAGAAAGAGAGAGAGAGAGAGAGTGAGAGAGAGAGAGAAAGAAAGAAAGAAAGAAAGAAAGAAAGAAAAAAAGAAAGAAAGAAAGAACTAATGGCTGGTGGGTGACCTCACTATGCAGTAGTGTCATCCAGACTGAGGTTCTTTTCTATTTTTTTTCAAGACTCCTACCTCTACATGCACCCACATCCAGCTTGACTAAATAGCTCTGGATAAGAGTCTCTGCCAAATGTGAAAACATATTTTTTAATTATAATAATTGCATTAAAGTATTATGCCATAAAACCATTAGTTCCACTAATAGCAACAAGGAACATAATGGTCACAGATCTATGAACACCACAAAGTATTAAGGCCTCGGCACACTTTTAGCAAAGCTTTAGCAAAGTTTACATGAAACCCAAATCACCCTTACTGGCTTGCATCATCCTTGAGGTTTCATTGTGGCTGTTCCATTAGAATCTCTTTTGCACTGACTGATCACATGTAATCTATTCATCCTCCCAGTTTAACCAGCTTTTATCTGCAGACACGGCAAGTAATGGCATCTGCAGCTGTTCATTTTCTCTGCAATTATGTCATGTTGTTTGCCTTTTTTTTTTTTGTAACCTCCCATTATGGTCCAGAATTCAATTGAAATGTGCAGTTCTGTATATGTGTTTAATGGCTTCACATGTGACCAATCAGATTTCAGAATCGGAACTATCCATTTTATAAATCAATTTCCCAATTTCTTTCTTTCCCCGGCCAATTTTTGGGAGGCTGCTCCCGGAAATTGCCCCAGACCGAAGTCAAATACCATCCCAAATGTCAGTTGATGTTTATCTGTGATAAGAGCACATTCCACCTGACTGGATTAATTATTCATATCATCCAAGGCTGCAAATGTGTAAGATCTGGTATTTAAGGAGGAAAAAGGCCTTTTGTCCACTGGGCCCTTCTCTTTTGTCTGGCATTTAAAGCGTACAGCAAAGGAGTGACTTTGAATGCTGGGTCAGTGTTTTGGAAGGCGTTTCAATGACTTTAATAACAGCGCTCGCATATTTGTAATTTACACTCGAGGATGGTGTTTAAGGTAATCACAAGAGGACGGGTCCCTCGAACGAGTAGGTCAACGAGAACTTTATTACCGTTACTCCAGGAACCGCGATGGAACCCAGGCTTGAGCAACAGCAGCCCCTGGAGGTGGCCAGCGACAGAGCCGGCTGCCCGCGGTACTGCTCAGTTCTCTCTCTTGCTTTCGTTCTCTCGTTCCCTCATCTGTTCGATGTGCACAGTTGGCTTGACTGATGCAGCCGAACACAAAGGTTAAACCTTGAGTCATGATGCTCCCATTCAAGAGTGATTTGGAGCAGGGCGAGTGATACGCAAGGCATTCCACATTTAACTACGACTGTCATTAAACCGTTAAGATGCAAGGCTGCTGCTGACATCACAGCGCAAGTTGGCGCACTTCAGTGCCTGACATGCTGACATGTTGCATCGTCACTTCCTGACTGCTTCATTTTCTCTCGCTGAAAGCCATGCTTCCTTCCATTCCTCTCACATCAGCTTCATGGTCCGCATGGGATACGCCCCATAAACGCTGCTGGAACCCAAGTCCTTTGACATGCGTAGTAATTTGCGTCTATACACCATCATGAGTCGATGATGTAACACCTCGGGATGCTTGGGTGTTACTTTAACACCATCGGTGTTAGTTGGTTAACGGATGGTTAACATATGGCGGTCTTCACAAGGTGGAAAATTGACGTTGGGGGAGTTTCTCTTACATACACGTTCCAAGAAAATCAGGTTTAAAGGATCCCACTGCTGTTCTCCTGTTCGATAAGGAGAAGCAGAGTTCAGTGTTGGAGCTTTAAAACGATGTTACTGTGAACCTTTTCATCACCCGAAGACACTTACAAATATAAAGTACAAAAAGTGAATCCTTATAGTCATGTGTGAACACACCACAATACAGCACACAGTGTAAACAATGTGAAATTCTTTCTCTGCATTTAACCCGGTCACCAAGTGAAGCCGGGGGCTGCCACCAATGGGGGTAGCCAGTGGAACAGTGTGTGGGGACGGTACCTTGCTTAAACCCACAACGTCCTGGTCGCAGGGGCAACTCCCTGACCATTAGACCACCGGCTGCCCCCTAAATGTATATACATTCGATTTTCATATAATTATTTCATTTTGAAACTTATGGCAGTAATATTGTGTGATCTCTCATCTGATGACTCACTCTCACTTTTAGTTTTTGGCCCAGTTGTAAAAGCAATCACTTCATCAGCAGCTAATAGGATTTCTGACACTGACTGCTTCATGTCCATGTTTAATCAACAGTATTTGTGGTGTTTGTGAGAGTCTTCTACCATTCTGTGATTCTGAATGGTAAGTCACCCAAACACATACACATTTTCATTACCTACTCACACATATGGCTACTTTTACATACTTACTGATTTATTTTAATGATTACTTGATGGATTTTTACTTGAAAGTGTGGCAAGAAACAGGCTAATCAGCGTTCGGCCTCCAAGCAAAAAAAAGTCAAACAAACAAATAAATAAATAAATAACGATTCATGATTAAATCAAAATTATCACCAATGTTAAATGTGCAAAATACAACAAAACAAACCGATTTTTAAAAGTTGATGGGTTTCTCCCCTCTGTCGCAGACATTTACACCACATGTTGTATTTACAAAGCCACCAGCATTGTGGATGACCCGTCACACATCTCACACACACTCTTTTCCCTGCTTCCTTCTGGCAGAAGGTTTCACAGCATCTGAGCCTTCAATGCCAGGATGGGGAACCGTTTCTTGCCCCAGGCCATCTGACTCTTAAATCAGAACTGAATAAAAAACTGTACATCACATACTCTGAACTTAACGGCTACCTGTCTCACAATCACATGACATACTAAACTGTTCCGCACAAAGAAATCTTACTCCATAACAGCCACCGTGAATACCCTGTATTTATTATATACTCTACATTGTTTCTAATCCTGTTGCTGCTGTCCACCTCAGTCTTTGAATTTCTTAGTATTTTTTGTTCACTTAACACCTCTGCTGCTAGAATACAGTATTCACTTTGGGGGCGGCTGGTGGCCTAGTGTTTAGGGAGTTGGCCCTGTGATCAGAAGGTCATGGGTTTGAATCCCATGACTGCTAGTGAACTCTTGAAGAATATCATGCTGTTCACACTGTGTGCTGTGGCGTGCTCACGTATGACAAATGGTCTCTTTACACTTTAACTCTAACCCTAACTGCTCCTCTCGACTTCACTGTATGTTGTCTTGTCCTGTAAATGATCATCCTGTTGCTCTTGTGTTTTTTGCACTCTCTCTTTAGTCCTGTCCCACTCTCATGGAGACTTTTGTTGTTTCTGTTGTTTTATTTATCCCTTGCTTTGCACCATGGTCCCAGAAGAGCACTGTTTTATTTCACTGTATAATGTGTATATTGTTGAAACAACAAAAATCACCTACTTGACCAGACTTGACTTGCCCTGCAGACTGCTACACAAATCATGCTTTTTGAAATTACAGATTTTGGTAAAGTACTTCAAAGGAAACAGAAATATTGTGGGTGAGGAATAATGTCCAAAGCAGGAAAAAAAATGCATAAAAGACTATATTTTAAGAGTAAGCAGAGGATATTGAAATGACGGCATTTTCTGAATTATTTGAAGGATCATTGATATTGGGATCATGAGCTGCTGTTTCTCTGAGACACAAGAATGAAGCAAACATGCAGTATGTGACGTTTATGGATAACAAAATACAGTGATATAATGAGACAAACTAAGCTAGATTGTCAGTTATTTTTATGTCAGGTAAAGCACTAACATATTAAATTGGTAATAAAAGTATAAATAACAACACAATTCAAACTAATGGTAGCAATTAGCTAGCCAGGAAAGTTTGGGCCAGACTTGGCTATACTATTATGAATAAAATGAAACATTGCCAGCTTAAGACAAACGTAGATTCTTTATATCAGCATTAAATGCCACTGTTTTTATAATATACACATTTTCATCTCCTTATATAACAAATTTGAAACTCTCCAAACCTACCAATGAACAATGAAGTTACTTCAAACTTTGGAAATCTGCAGCAAAAGCAATATGGGCTGCTGTGCTATTGTCAAATGTCCATGTTCTTTTAGCTAATCCTTACAAAGTTCAATAAATGGCATTTATTTCTTACACTGTTACATCTCAACTAACTACACAGCACAGTGAAAATGTCTTAAGTGGCGTGAAACCAACAACAGCACTGACTTGCCTGAGTCAGTGCTCTATGAATGTAGGACAATCATATTATTTATTTCTTTATTTTGCATACAATATTGTTCCTAAGATAAGATAAACCTTTATTAGTCCCACAAGTGGTAAATTTGCATTGATAAAGCAGAAAGTGGACAGAACAGAGGTAAGAGCGGCAAAACAATAGATTAAAAGTTATATAACAAAACAGAATAAAATAAAAAATAGACTTTACATAAAAATATAAATATGGACATTTGTATGTGCATGCAAAAATGTGTATGAAAAAAAAAAATATATATATATATATACTGCTCAAAAAATTATATATATTTACTGCTCAAATTATATATATATATATGTACTGCTCAAAAAAGGGAACACTTAAACAGTCATGCTGTTGTCCCTAACCACCAGACCACCAGCTGCCCCAATAGGAATATGACTGTGGAAGGACTGACATTTTTCACAAGTGAACTAGAGACCATGTGTGAGGTAGAGGAGGCCTCATCCAAGTCTCATTCTACACTGATGTTTGGCTATGAAAAGACTTCCTCCCACCGGGACCCGTGTCTTGTATAGGCTGCCTGCCAGGCAGAGTTCTTATTGTAGACTGGCTGTGTGGTGGGAAGAGGTGGCCATTATTGAAACTGACTACCCAACACAGAGACTTGTCTGTTCCACTCTTCTCCATGTCTTTGGCAAGCGTGTCTTCGTCCTGTCCCCTGTGGGCACTCTACACTCCTTTGTCTTTCTCTGCTTCTTATCTCTCTCTCTCTCTCTCTCTCAGAACATTGCCCACCGACCATTATAGAAGAGGAGACTCAGTTCTCCTGTTTTACACTTAATTACACACAAGAAGAGAAAGGTGCTAGCCAGTTTATGTGCTTATTAAAGGTGAACCAGCGTGGCACTAGACTCTGAGTCATACCAAGTAGTGATGTCCCAGCTGATATCAGAGTCAGTTAGAAGCTTAATAAAAAAGGTATATTTTATTAAGCTTGACTCTATATTAAGCCAGACTCTAACGTGTGTAATGGTGATGTAGGTGGACAGTATACACAAGTGTTTTCAATTTTGGCAGTCAATATGCAAGCACTACAATATGGAGATTCATTCACAAATGCCACTTAAAATGTATTAGTGCAAAAAAGAAGCCATTTGATAACCAAAAGTCCAGAAGTGGTGCCGACTTCTCCGGGCTCTGAGGCATCTGGGATGAGTCATCATAGAGCAGAAACATGTATTGTGGTCAGACAAATCAGTGTTCCAGATCTTTTTTTTTTTGGAAGAAATTGATGATATGGAGCGAATCCCAAAAGGACCGTTCAGACTATTTCAGCAACAAGTCCAAAAGTCAGGGTTCGTCATGGTAAGAGGTGGTATCAGTAATATTCAGTGAGGTCAGCATTAATGCATAAAAGTACACAGAGAATTTTACAACATGACATCTTTTCCAGAGACATCAACGCATTTTTCAACAAGACAATGCACAATGTATTCTGCACACATTACAGAGGCATGGCTGTGGAAGAAGAGAGTACTGGACTGGCCCACCTGCAGTCCTGGCCTGCCCCTGACAGAGAATGTGTGCAGAATTTTGAAACAAAAGACGACTCCACACCTTAAGACGTGTTTGCAGGAAGAATGGGACAAAATAACTCCCAAAACTCTTCACTATCAGGAATGCTCAGTGCCAAAACTTCCCTTAAGCACCCCGAGAGGAAATGGCATTACTACAAAGTGGTAAATGCTTTACCATCCCATTTATTTTTGGAATGTGTTGCAGGCCTGAAAAGCATGAATGGATGTATATTAACAAATTAAAGTTGATTAGACGACACATAGACAATGTTCAAAGTAAACTTAAGAATCCCGCTTTTTAATTTGCATTGTAATTTAATTTGCATAGCCTCCCAAGTGTCTTATTTTGGGGTTGTATTTTTAAGAGTGAATGAAAGCTGCTTCCAGCCAGTTTAGGGTCTGGGATCTGCCAGCAAGATTTGAGAATATAGCAAGTTCAGCCAGTGTCTGATGATAGAGCCCTCCTGAGGAGTAGCCTGGGCCTGCAACTTCCAGAAAGGCGTCCATCTGCCCCGAGAGCCGTCCTGCCCGAAAACATGTCAGCCATCAAATCGTCCGGCAGTAATGTGAACTGTAGGGAGGCTTTTCTTTTTTGTATTGCTCCTCCGATTTTCGCCATTTACCGTTGGATTCCGTGATCTCGCAATCGCTATCCGTCCGTCCCACAAGCTTGGTGCAAGTGACAATTTGCGCTCATTTCAGGATTCAGACTGCCTGCTGGAGCATGAAATGAGCTCATTTCAGGCCGAGCGGAACCAAATGACTGCAGCCGCAATAATATCACAACCCGTCATAATCATTTATTCTTTAGCGCCAAAGAAGAAAACGCGTCCCTCTTATTTCTTTATTTATTTCTTTATTTTGTATTTGTAGGGTATTTGTTCAGTGGCAGAGTTGACCAAGGAGGTGTTTCTCTCCCTTCATACTTAACAATCGGAAGTGTAAAGCATGCTGTTTACCACACATGATAAAGACTGAAGGTGAACAGACTGCAAAAAGATAGTTCCCATTTGAATCATAAACCATTTACTCAAATGACACATGAAAATCAATTATTTTGCACACCATTTAATCATTATTATTAACCAATAGTTGTAGTAGTTAATAGTAGAACTCATAAATGCACTACAGAGAGAACGGCCACAAATTCCCAAAGGACCTCCAAGATCTTGTGGAAAGTCGTCCAAGAAGAGTGGAAGCTGTTACAGCAGCAAAGTGGGATCAACTCCATGTTAAAGTCTATGTATCTGAATGCAATGCCATTAATGTCCCTGTTGGTGTAACAGTCAGGCGTCCCAATACTTTTGTCCATATATGTAAAACCAGTGTATCTGTTTAATACCTGATTATTGTCATAAAGCTGGCTAGCCAATGTAAGGCAATGCACACGCATGAGGTACTTTCAGGAAATGCAAACAAAGGAGACACTGAGCACAGAGTGGCTTCTGATACACAGTCAAACAGGAACAGTTCCAGAAGCCTCTTTGAAGCCCACCTTGGCGTAGGAAAGGGAGGTCCAGGAAGTGCCAGGCACAGCCGCTGGGGCCTACCTGGTCAAAGACAAACAAAGATAGTGCCACGCTAGCCAGTAACATGAGGGAGAACAGATGCTAGACACCGGTTCAGGCTGCGTTTAAGCAGTGAGAGGAAAGGCAGGACAGGTGCTGATAATCAGGTAAGCAGGGGAAACCGAAATAAGAGTAGAAGCAGTGTGAGGAGGAAATGCCAGGCTCAGTACTTCGGTCGCACTTGAGACCCCATGACAACTACGGCTTACACTTTTTGGCTTAAATCTGAAATAATCAGCGGGAAAAACCTTCAGAGATGGCCTAATGATATCTGTGACAAAATAATCAGACCTGTGCATTTATTTTCATTAAATACAGCCATAATGCTCGTTGTGTGTCTCGCATTGTAGTAATATTCTCATGTCAGTGTTGATTTCTGGTTATTAATTAAAAAGAAGAATTTTCTCCACGTCATCTAAATGAGTTCTCCCTTTGGTTAGGCCCTCAAGAGCTGGTTTGAAGGCCTCCTAAGTCAGATTAACTACCAGCACAATTAGGACAAAGTTTGGGAGAAAAAACAAAACAAAACATCATTTTAGGCTGGTAAATCACTGACTGTGAATCTGAGTTGTAGGATTTTTTTTTTTTTATTGGCCAGTCATTAGAAATTGAAAACCGCAGCAGATTTATGTTTCATGTTCACATAAGACACAAAATGCTTTATTTTGGCCATTCATGTGAATCGGATGCTACTTTTGCCCCATTGTACTATTAGAAATTCCAGAGGTTTAGTCCTAATTCACGCATGGCTAAACTCCCATAAGAGCTCGTAAAATTCTCGTATAGGTTTGCCCACAAACTGAACTGGAAGTGTAAACATTGAATGAATTATTTTAATCTAGCAAAGACTTTATATGTGTTCTTCGTCAACACATGTGGCAAAGAGAGGCTAGAGCATTAAAAATATTTACAAAAGGTAAAACTTTTATTTCAATCTCGAGTTACATCCAACATAAAAGACAAAAATGTGTACAAATGAGCATTTTCAGGGTTTTTGAATGCATGTGCTGAAGGCCTGGCACTAATAGTCACATTTTCTCTGTATATAAGATACTGTTCACAATATTAGTATTAGTGTGACTGTAATGTAATGTCATGTGTCTGGTTTACGGCGATGCATGAAATAGCATCCATTCAACACCCCATACAAAAACAGCCTTTCCTCCAGTGAGCTTGTAGTCCTGATGGAAACACTTTGGCCACCATTTCCCTTCCGTCACTCCTGTTGGACCAGCTGACTGACAGGTAATATGTACACAGGCAAGACCCACATATGCACCAGTTCCATCACAGGCTTGTCCAGGGCTGCCGTGGTTGACTTCTCACTTAACCCCCCCCCCCCCCACCC
>JBBPCX010000088.1:25872036-25884315 GCA_037974365.1 Hydrocynus forskahlii | reverse complement strand
CATGAAATGTCTGATCTATGCCATATTTATAAGGATTTTTAACAAGATTTAAAAAATACTTTAATGCTTCAAACGTTTAAACACAACTGATAAAGAAATGTCAGTAATACTTTATGAATTTTAACAAAACTTTAGAGAATAAATGTTTTTTGATGTCTGAAATCATGTGAAAATCCACAATGTTTTACATTAATTTGGAGCCTATACCAGCTGCAGCGGGCAAAGGCAGGGTACACCCTGGACAGTCGCAAGGCCACAAACAGAGACAGACAACCATTCATGCTCACAGTCACACCTAGGGGCAATTCAGTGTGTTCAATCAATCTATCCCCAATGCATGCATGTTTTTGGTGGTGGGACGAAACCGGAGCTCCCGGAGGAAACCCAGGCGGTTACTGGGAGAACATGCAAACTCCACACAACCTGGGAGTCGAACCCAGGACCTTCAGGCAACAGCACTAACCCATGCGCCACTGTGCCGCCCCAGGCAAGTTATTGTCATGTCCCTGGTGAGTGGCCGCTTGAGGCTGCTCTTTTTGTTTTATGTCCAGAACTCTTATTTTGAAGTAATGTTCTGTGTTTTCGTGGCGGTTGATTCATGTTCTTAGTTACAGATGTTTGGTGATTGTATGTCTTGATTTGTTCTTGGTTTAATTCTATTTGTAATTAATTGCATTGGTTTTGTGTTCTGGTGTTGGTCTACGGTCAGACTAACCTTTGTTTCTAGTAGGACTTTCAGTGGATGACACAGTGAAGTTTTTAGTTTGTGTCTAAGCCCTCGTGCCTTTTTGTTTGGAATCCCACATCCGTGCCTTCTTCCCTTGGCACGACCTGACAGCTATAGCCTTCATAAATTGAATTTGTTAACTTTTCTATATGACTGAGAATATATGATATGACACTGTTATGATGGAAAAATTTATAAAAACAATAATTAAACCAAAATTCCTCATCCACATGGCATGGTATAGTCAAAGGTACACAAATGGCAACAAACATGAAATCTGACATTGAAACAGATCAACTAACAAAAAACACTTAAAAAGCTAAAATTGTAACCTTTTTTTGCAGGAAATCACTATCACATAAAGCATTTTTATCACAAAGTCAATTTGAAGGAAATAAACTGAAACCACGTCTCAAAATATAATTGCCTCGGATTTGCTTGGGGCGCTTTAACGTTTAGGCATGTGTGCAAGTTTGTGAACCTCTGCACCATTATGCACTGGTAGGAACTAAAATCCTTCAAAGCGATTCCAGTGTTGATAAAGCATGACATCTTAACCATCGGTCTTACGACATCCTCAAGACATTTCAGAAATAAAGGCAGAGGAAGGGAAAAAAAATAGGCAGCAACACACTTAACTCTTATAAGGTCTTCGGGTCTGTGGGACCCGTTTTCAGTTTTCAGCTTGAGAAAAATTATACAAATAATTATTTTTTCAAACTGAGATTCATTGGCCTTGGCTCATTTTCTGTGAGGAACATAAATACGAAAACACATTGACCTCCCGCCCCCCTTCACATTTGTATTATATACAGGGTCTTCGGGTCCACTGGACCCGGGACTAGTGAAAGTGTGGAAATCATCGGTCCTGTGTACCCTCATTTTCCCTTCCTCCTCTCTGGGCCTGTGTGTGTGAGAGAGAGAGAGAAGGAGAAGGAGAGAGTAAAGCAGGTGAATGGACGCAGGTGTGAGCCACCAGTGCCGTGCCCGCACAAGGTTGCAACACTGTTGCAAAATTGAAGCACCCAACACTGCCTGCACCTACATTCCCACATATTTCACCCTCTGTCTTACGGCAATGAATCTTGGGGACACTGACACTATGAATATCTCTGTCAGTGTGGTTCCATACCACAACTGATCAAAATGGCAAAGCGGTTCTCTGTTCAGACTGATTCTCTGTTCAGACTGCCTTACCGTTGATATTGGAAAAGACAGAGGGTTTTGGTGGTGATGCAGAGGAAAAAGTTTCAGAATGCGAGGATCACATTTCTGAACATTCAGCGTCTGACACTGAGTTTGAAGAGGACGATGAGCATCAGCCTGCTCTGAAGTGTGAAAGAGCCTCTGGACCAGCCCGTGAGCAGCCAGCCATAGGACCAGCCCGCCAGCCAGCTTCAAAACGCAAGCGGCCCTCAGGACCAGCCCGCCAGCAGCCAGCCCCAAGACCAGCAGGTGAGCAGCAAGCCTCAGGACCAGCCCGTGAGCAGCCAGCTATAGGGTCAGACTGTCAGCAGCTTGCAAATGACAACGTATGGCTGTCAAAAGATGGCAAAATTGAATGTTCTTCCTGCTCAAGAAATGAACCCCCCCGCATGGCTGCCAGTGTGATTCGGATGATACCAGGCCCTACACGCTTGGCAGTCACTCATGCACAAGACATCAAGTCTTCTTTTGACCTTTTCATGCCATACCCTATCAAGAAAATCATCCTGGATTGCACCAATTTAGAAGTAAGCAGAGTTTTAGGAGAGACATGGAAGGTTTTGGATGAAACCGATTTGGATGCTTACTTTGGGGTTCTTATCCTTGCTGGTGTTTTCAGGTCCAAAGGGGAGGCCACAGAATCCCTGTGGGATGAAGAAACTGGCAGAGAACTTTTCCGGTCAACGATGTCTCTGAAAACTTTCAAAATTATTTCCAGGACCATCCGTTTTGATGACCGTGATGATAGACCAGCTCGACGGCAGAGAGACAAGCTAGCTGCCATCAGGACGGCGTGGGACAGGCGGGTGGCCCGTCTCCCCGTTTTACAACCCTGGCCCCAATGTCACCGTTGATGAGCAGCTGATGCCATTTCTAATGAAGTTCAAATAAATAATACACTATGGGTTTGGAAAAACTTGCTTCATTTGTACATTTGTTCATTATTTTCCAGTTATGCCTGTTTTATGAGGCAATTCCTTATTTTGTTCTACTGTAATTAAAAAAAAAAATGAGTGGCATCTCTATTCATAAATGTGATTTAATAAAGGTAAAGGGAACGTGTTTTGTTTATATTGCTTTCAAATGGGATGAGGTAAACATCTGCTGAGAATTTTAACACAAAAGGTTTGAATATGTTGAATTAAAAGCCCCAAAATGCAATGGGTCCACCAGACCCAGCAGGACTCCCTGTGTAACCAAAAAACGAAGACCATAGCAGGTTTTTTAAGGGCCTTCGGAAAAAAGGGAAAGGTTCTGGCCATCACATTCCTGAAGAGAACAGCTCTAATGAAAAGGCTATTGAGGTATCAAGGCCCAGAAAGCTTTTAATGTCAGTCATTCAGCCCATTAGTGAGCGTTTAATGCGGTTTGACTGGTTCTGTAGGTTGGCATGGTGAGGTGAGGCTGCAGTCTAATAACAAGGTTAGTTTACACAGCGCGCTTTATCCCGCGATAAGCCCACGATATGCTGACACTCTGTGCACACTGATTTGTCAGCGAGTAAATAGACAGTTACTCGCTGGGACTGTTAGAGAGAGCGAACAAATCTCTGATCCATGGAAAGCATATAACACAAGCACAAGGAAACTCATTCGTATTATTTTACAAGAATCAACCTCCCTTTATGTCTACACTCTTAAAAGAACATCTAGAAACTCCTCCAAAGAAAGTTTTAGTTAAAGCAAAAAATATAATTCTACTGTAAAAAAAAAAAAAAAAGTAAATAAATGGCAGGAAGGTTGCCTTGAAGTTACGGTAAAATTAGTGGTAATGTTACTGTTGCAGAAAAGTGTGTAAAGTGTAAAGGGTCCATTTGTCTCATGTAAACACACCACAGCACACAGTGTGAACTGTATGAAATTCTTCCTCTGTGTGTAACCCATTCACCAAGTGAAGCAGCGGGCAGCCAGGAACACAGTGCCCGGGGAGCAGTGTGTGGGGACGGTACCTTACTCAAGGGAACCTCAGTGGTGCCACTAGCAGTCCTGGGATTCAAATCCGCAGCCTTCCGATTGCAGGGGCAACTCCCCAAGCACTAGGCCACCAGCTGGACAAAATAAAGAACAGCTCCACATTGGGTTTTTTTTTTTTGTTTTTTTGTTTTGTTTTTTGGTGGGGTTTCTTTCAGTGAAAACCAGAATACAACTGTAATTTACCACTGTTGCTGCTACTAAAGTTTTCAGGACCCTATTAATACCATTTATTAGTGTGCTATCCAGCTAACCAGTCATCAGCACATTACTGTAAATTCACACAAACAAAATTACAAATAAATGCTAACTGAAAAGAGATGACTTTAAGGATCAAAAAGATTACAAAATGGTTTAATGCATGCAGGTTTTCCACTATTTAAAAAAAATAAATAAATAATGAAAGAATCTCCAATCACCCAAGTTTAAAATTACTTTTAAATTTAAGTATAAAAAGAAAATACTATAGGGAAGCATAAAGCCCTATCACACCTAAATATGAAAATATAAAATAATCATACACAAAAAAAGGTGAAAACCACATTACAGCACATCTACAGAATCCTATGCTAGCACATGGGTCCACACAGGTTTGTTTCATTTATCAGTCACAAATCAGATGCAGTTTACTACTCCATTCTGCTTTCTTTTCCACACATCTGTGATAAATATGGACCACTCTCTCCCCCTTCCTGATGTCAGCACAAACATCAATAATGAAGATTACCACTCTCAACACACACAAAGGAAGCCAGCTAAGGCTAGTTAACTCAATTAGCAAGTCTCAGCTAAACAATTCTGTTTCTAACATTGATTTTTCAATATAGTATCCAAACCAAATCCACTTACTGACTTACACACAATTACCCTCAGAGCCATTACAGTTAATTCATACTGAGGTTACATAACCAAACTAAAAACAACTGAAGGCAGAAACAACTCTGCACTGTTACTCTTACTATTTTAATCTAATAAACAACATAACTGGTTCTCCACCAGAAAATCTTTTGTTTTGAGCCAGTGTTAATTCCATAAAGCCATACACTTGATACTGTTTTTTTTATTGATGGTAATATGCAGTATTTTTTTTTTCTTAAATGTGATTTTAAGGATAATGGAATCATACGGTCAAAAACTGGCTGTTAACTTATGACTCCAATTAATTTTACAGCAAAGAACCATTTTTATGGTACCACAACAGGATAATGCTACTGAAAACTGTTAGTTTGTAGTGATGTTTTACAGTGTACACTATATGAACAAAAGTATTGAGACACATCTGTTTATCAGGGTTTGCTCTAGACGCCTTACTTCCAGTGAAGGACAATCTTAATGCTTCAGCAGACCAAGATATTTTGGACAACACCATGCTTCCAACTCTGTGGACCCAGTTTGGGGAAGAACCTTTTCTATTCCAGCATGACTGTGTCCCAGTACACAAAGCGAGCTCCATAAAGACATGGCTGGATGAGTTCGGTGTGGAAGAATTTGACTGGCTGCACAGAGTCCTGACCTCAACCCCATCCAGCATCTCTGGGATGAACTGGAATGGAGATTGTGAGCCAGACCTTCTCGTCCAGCATCTTGTGGAAAGCCTTCCAAGAAGAGTGGAAGCTGTTCTAGCTACAAAGGGGCACCAACTCCATATTAAAGTCTATATATTTGAATGCAATGTCATTAAAATCCCCGAGGGTGTAATGGTCAGACGTCCCAATACTTTTATCCATATAGTGTATGTTCAAGGCAAGCATCACTGAGGAACAGCAGCAGAAGCAAAAGCTTTAGGTGTAAAACCATGAAGCAAATTCCAGACAGAGGCAATATTGAAAAGATTCATTACAAGACAAAGTGAAACAACAAGACCAGGCGACATATACTGTAACATACATCACAACTCATGCATCTGAGGAAGAGGAAAAACAAACTACAGAGAGGTGAAAACATTGCTAGGCAGGAAAGACAGAGGCAGAGCCAGGACAGAAAACTTGTTACAAAAGACTTTATTTATTTATTTATGTATTTATTTTCCCATCTTTCCATCAATGAAGTGCAGGAAGAGGTGCATGAGCATTAGCAGTTGCTCATCAACCATGACTGATAGCAGATCATATAAGAGTTTGCGACATTAGTCTTTGTGATACTGTTTGATCCGTTTTCTCCACATCTACCCTGAAAGCATTTTCACTCCAACTCGGTGGGATAAAGATAAGAGAAAGTTAAGAAGTGATGTTCTGGTCGATAGCCTGAAAGCGAAGCTTGTTTCAGCTCCAGGCCATGTGATGGTCCATTTGAATTGCTAATGCGCAAGATAGCATTTCAGTAAACATCTCTGAATCTCCTACACTTTTTCCAAAAGTTCCAACTTTTCTTCTGCAGCAAAACCACAGTGTTACATGAATAGCCAGAGATTTAAAATTATTCCTGTAATCTTAATAAAAATTTGATTCACAGTACATAGCACTGAAGATGTCAAAGCATCATTTTGTAACGAATTACATAGTATGGTAAGCAATATGGCAACCATCCATACATTTTTATGGTACATGATATACTTCACAATATTTCATTTTCAGTTTTGATGAGTTGAACAAAAAACTGTATAGACTACCTTAAATTTCCATGCATTTGATAAATATCTTTGCCTCATGAACATTTTAAACAGGAGTTATAAATAATGCAAAGTGGTCTGTCATCATTAACGTTTAAAACAAGTGAATTTTGCCCTTGTCTTTTACAAGATCTTTCTGAAAGCAATAGTTTGTGTCACATCTACAGGTACAAAACATCAACAGTTATAACCAAATCTCATTCAAGAGTTTAAAAAAATAAGTGCCATAAGTCCAGGTTCATTAGCGTGCTTTAGGCTTTTCACTGTTAATAGTGACAGATGTTACCGTTCAGAACACTCAATTTTGGATTGATTAAGGAACAGATAACCTGCTGACACCAATTCTTTGCAATAGCCATGGCAGAAATGAGTGGAGGGTTTGCGGCACGGATGCAGAGCCAGATAGCATTAGAATGGTTCCACCGTGTGGTGAAAAGAGGAATTACATTTTAAAAGTTTTACAATATTTTTATTCTCACAGAGCTAGCGAGCCATAAATAACACATTATAAGACCAAAGCCGGACTTTGGACATGCCCGATTTACTTTCTGGCCTCTTTTCCACACAAGCACAGTTTGGCTTATAGACCATGCGCAGCTTCCTCAAGACTGTAGTTGTCTATGCTTGGGCCTGTAGAATTCTTTAAATTGTTGGAATTTGGTGCCTGTTCTTGTCCTACAGTCTCACGGCTCCAATGTCAAAATGTGTATTAATATCCATGGCAGTGTGTGTCTATATAACTTTTTGATCAGTTGACCAGAGACCGAGTATTGATTACTTTTGTAAAAATTACGGTCGAGTCGGCTCTGTAATACATAAGGAGAGAGCGCTGATGGTCAAGTCGCCTTCAGGATGTGTGGCAGAGAGTATGACATTGTGGCTAAGGAGGCCGAAAAGGGACAAAACGTGGAGAAATAAATGCGGAGCAAAACACAGAGACTCATAAACAGACTTCAAAACACTAAAGCTCAGGTCAATTATAAAAAAAGACTGTCTGACTGTTGTGGTTTAACTGAAAATTGATTTAATTGACCAGGCTGCATCAAACATACACGTGGGTAGATGGCGAGTGCATCGCACAACACACACACACACACACACACACACACACACACACACACACACACACACACACAAGTGCATCTCCAATTCACCTGACATACACCCGAATTCCATTCAAAAAGGGCCCTCGGCTACCTCAGAGGACCAGTCTTCTTCAAATGAAGAGGCAGGGTAACCCACTGCGACACCATGCCGCCCTTTTTCTAAACACCTGTTACATGAATGCAAGTGTTTTGGTTAATCACTAACCAATTAGCTGTCACTAGGTGTCACTCAGACTAAAAAGCACAGCAGTGTGAGCCTCCAAGAAAAAAGCCTCTTGCTATTTCTATGTTCAGAAAAACACAGCTTGAACCCTCCAATGTTTTACAAATTTGAATGCACTAAAATATCCATTCTTTCTACATGTGGGATCAAAAATGTTTACATCTACACGTTTGACAGAGAAAAAGAACTGCACAAAATGTAAGAAGAGTGTTCTGATATATGTACACCTTCAAGAACTGGTAGAAACACCAGCAACAGTTTCGAATGAACACCTACAGTGTTGAGTTCGAGGGCTCGTTTGCGTCCAGCTGGACTTGAACAATGTAGGTGTTAATTCAGCAATTTGTTCTGTACAGTTTGGGGCATATAAATAGGCTTTTGGCCACTAAGTCGTGTCAGACTTTGCTCATTTCTCGTGCGTTTCTGAAGCCTGAGGTGAGAGCCACCTGCACCCGCATGGGCTCGGAGCTGCTGTGTGTGGCTCCAGGTGCGTGGTGCCTCTTGGCAAGCGCCAAACCACGATGAACCGTCTTCCACCACCTGCTTATTGCGTGCAGATGAAATTATATTGCTGCGTGAGTGCTTGGTTCATTTGTGTTTGAAGATCTGAAGAGCTGATGCCAGAGCATCTTCAAAGGCATCATAAATCATGTTTTCGTCATGCCGGTGAACTAGGTCACCTTTTCAAGAATGGTTATCGAGCCCTCTCATGGTCTGAGGTGTCAGAGACAAGTTTATTAATGTTTACAGCTAAATCAGACCATGAGGGACAAACTATAAATTGGGATTTTTGCCTTTTGTGACTGAGAAATGACTACCAAGTTCCAGAGCCTTCTGTTTAGGTTTGGCTCAATTAAATTATACAGTTTATTTTTTCTCAGTTTCCCCATTGACTAGGTCTCTTTCCATATCATGGTCCCACCAAACATTTTCTCCTCTTGACTTCAGGTACATGCTTAGAAAATTGCATCTTACTATATTTATTTGTATGTTAAAAAATGCAGCGATCAAAACAGCAACCCCTAACGTCAGCAGGTTGTGAGATTGAACCATAGCCATCCATAACTTGGAGCCCAATGAGAAAACACCAGGTGGGACTTAAGTGAGATACAAAACAAAAAAGTAAAGAACTTTGATTGGACTCCACCATCCTTAAGTTGATTGAACACAGGAAAACCTTTGTAATCAGTTACTTAAACCTGTTTTCTGAAATCTGAACACTTTGTCTGGTTAAATAACTCTTCTCATTGATGGAAAACTGGTTGTAAATGGCTTCTTAACAAACCTGCTTAAAAACTTAAATAATTTAAAGAGCCACCATATTAAGTCAGCTCTTATTAAAAGTTGTAGATCAATATTCGCTAAGAGTTCAGCTGTATAGATCACAATTCAGCAGGTTTACACAGCAGACCCAATGGTGGCATAGAAGGTGTTCAGACCCCTGTCATGGTTATTTTATGTGGCTACCCACACAGCTAAGCTAACCTAAGCCACCACCAAAATATTTACATTATTCCAGTAGACCAGAACAGATGTTCTGTTTAATTTTCTTGACACTGACAAGTGCTTTATGCATAAGTAAGTTGCAGGAGGCTTAGTAATTTAACCATATTTACTACACTATGTCTGCACTATGAAACACAATGTACTTAAAATGTGCTTAACCCTTCCTTAATTTGCCCCTGAAAATACACCAAACCCCTCAAAGTGGCCGTAATTTGTGATACCGACCCCTTAATTTTACCTTAAAATTAGATTTAAGGCATGAGTGTGAAACCCCTTCATCTTAAATTTAAGGCTTTAATTCCGGTGGTTCTATTATTTAAGGGGCAATTTTGAAAATTTTGAAAATTAAGGTCAAAAGTAAGGAGTAAAATTAAGGGGTTTGGTTTCGTAGCGCTAAGACAACTTAGACCTTTATTTAGCCAGAACTAACCAACTACTATACTTCCTAACATATTTCCAGTGAGCACAAAGGAAGAGCATTGAGCTGTGGAAATGGTTACTTTTCAAGAACAATGAAAAGTCCTTTCCAGACATGCATGCATAGCCATATTTGTCCCTATAATTCTTAATATATAATTCCATTCAAACTCCTAAAGAAATGGGCTTACTCATTCACGGGATGTCCGTCCAATAGATTATTGGTGGTGCTCTTGAACCCAGTCGCCTCGCGTTATCTCGGCTAATTACGATTGCCGGGCACCCCGTCACCTGGAGACCTTGGAATAGAATTACCTTGAGAAGTTATTTATCCCGGAGCATTGGTATTCCGGGGAGATTCCCGCAGCTTCGGAACGCCTGACAACCTCTTATCTCTCCCCGCTCGTCAACAGGTGTTCCCTGTCAGACTGCCATGATCAAAATGCGCCGCAGAACCTGCACGCACCGAGCCCTGTTTACTCAGACAGATTAGAGCAGGGTGTGTGCCGGGCTAGCAAAGTAAAGTGCAACTCCTATAAACTCCCTCTTAGTTTCTTTCACCACAGACGCAGGGGGTACCTCGATCTGGGGGCTTGTAGATAAAGGCCAAAGACATCACACTCAACAAGTCAAAGCGTTAAAGTTCAGGCTGAGGGCTTCAAAAAAAAAACAAGTGAAACAGAGAATTCCTACTTTTTGAAAGCATAACATCCAAATAAAAAAAATTAAACCCTCTGAAGATATGGATTTGTGAATGTTCATCTGAATAAAGCTCGTCTTTTTTTTTTCTTTCCTTCTTTTCATGAATTACCAGCAAAGAGCAAAATGTGCAAGCATCGTTCTGCTTCATTTTCTCTTCAAAAGATTAATTATGTGGAATATCACTTCTCACCAGCCAGCCATTTTGTTTTTATTAGGGGAAGAAGGGGAGAGAACTCTCAAGGCAAAACCTCCTGCGGTTCAGCTACAGCAAGCCTTCAAAACCCATTTTCATACCCACTAACTCCTGAAACGAGAACTAAAACCCACCCTGGGTTGGAGATTATTTATCTGAGTTGTTTTGATGGCTTTACAATGTTTCATCTGTTGTTTTTTTTACCCTTTCTTTTCTTTTCTTTTCCTAAATGGCTGCCTTGATACCATCTCAGATTGCATTAGAGCCTCAAGGTGGCTTTGAATCCGCCTAATCTCTTTGCGTTGTTGTGTTTTCTCATTTGTTTCAGGTATACACATGTCCAGCAAGGAACGCAGGACATGAATTGTATGGACTTTAACGTAACTGATGAAACTGATACAAGAAAAGAGTAGCAGACGAAGAGAAGAGGAGAAAAGAGAAAAGAACAGAGAGAATAAAACAAAATAGAATTGAATAAAACAGAAAAGAACAGAATAGAACAGACAGGACAGAAGAGAACACAACAGAATACAACTGAATGTAATATAAAGAATAGAATAGGATAGACCAGACTAGACTAGACCAGACCGGACCAGAACAGAACAGAAAAGAACAGAACCGAAGAAGATAGAACAGAACAGTAGAATAGGATAGAATGGAATAGAAGAATAGAAGATGGAAACGAACACATTAGAACAGAGTAGAACAGAATAAAATAGAATAGAACAGAACAGAATAGAATAAGATAGAACAGAACATCATTTTCAACCAGTGACACGGTGCTGATTTACAACACAAACCTCCATATTACGTCCAATCATCTGCTCCTGCTTTTATCTCCTAGAGACGGGCTCCAGGCATGTGGAATCTATTTTCATTATTCATAAGATTTATTGGAACTCAAGCGTTAATAGTTCACATATGGCAGAGTAGGGTCCTATGAGTCCCTTGATGGCTCAGAGCTGTGATCATGTTGATGGCTCATTCTGTCTAATGGATCACGCTCTCCAGATCCTTACCAGGGTGCGACACAGGTGACTGCAAGATTTATGTCGGTGCTCAGCTCTTGCTTGTTTGAAGATTTGTCTCTTAAGTCTGAAAGTGATGCCTCAGCAAAACAAATCAGATGTACAGAAATTCTCACTTATAGAGTCACTCAGCCAAAACAAGTTTAGAGTCTGAAGTTTGCTCCTTTGGTTTTGCACTGGAGCTATGAAGCTAGCGTAGCTAAATGAAGAAAGCTGACATGCGAGTAGACTTGCTTATGTGGTTTTTGACACTGTACAGCATGCTATTACACTAAAGTGCAGGCTCCAAGATGACAGTTTTAACTGGTTCTACTGTTAGGCGATGCAGTTTTGTCCTTGTTTGGAGAGAACAGATTCGTCCAGTGTCAGAAACCACAAAAGTCTGTTTGAGATTTTTCAGCAACTTAGCACAGGTTGAAGCAAGTGCGTGATGATTTAGGCATGAAGATGCTAACTGATGTACATAGGAGTCCATTTGTTTTTAGCTGCATGGATAAAAGTATTGGGGCACTGTTCTTCAGGGTTTGGGCTAGGCCCCTTACTTCCAGTGAAGGACAATCTTAATGCTTCAGCAGACCAAGACATTTTGGACA
>JBBPCX010000088.1:25843977-25861661 GCA_037974365.1 Hydrocynus forskahlii | reverse complement strand
GACACATATATGTATGAATGACAAGCCCAAACATGCAACCAAAATAAATCAGAGGGACGCTCATATCCTTGGGGAATTATACATCATTTTCCAAGAAAAATGGTCCCAAATGTAACCACAAAAAGCAAATTACTCCTATAGTGGATGTCTAATAGGCCCTTTCAAAAATATTGGATACTGAATATCACAGTATACCTTATTATTGAATATTCTATTTCCAGCCCATTTTGACAGTTTCTATTAGGCTGACTTTTGGTTTAAAATTTTCCAGTGCCAACTTTTGACAGGAAACATTTTAGCCAGCAAGGAAACAGAGGGTTTCCTTGGAATCAGGTTGTTTTTTTGATAACCATTTAGAATAATTAGCTCTTCAGCCAGCCAGTAATCATCGTCATGACAGCTATATGAATGACAGCTTGTTCCAGTGTTTTGTTTGTAGAGGTGTATGGTTGAGGTTCTGACAGTAAAAATCTTCCTTAGAATTTTTTTTTGTTTTGTTTTGTCTGGCTTTTTTAATAGGCTCAGCTGAGGTGTCAATGTGGAACAAAATTCCGAGTTGGATTTTGAATTTTCTCCCTTCCCTCTGAGGTACTGTGATCTATGTAGTTAGATCACTCGTTTTCTCCTCTACTAACACACAAAGATGCGAATGCTGACTAAAACACATGGATTTTAAACAATTAGAATGATATTATACATTGAAAATGATAGTCAGTCAGGGATATCAACAAAGGTTTTCATTCCAACCAATCAGAACTCATCTGATTCCACTTGGTCTCACTCTTCAAACAGTTAATCAGCTGTGCTTCTGTTGTTTGGAACAAAAAACTGCAGCAACATCGTCCCATGGTGGATAAGATTTGACACTTCTGAACTAGTAGAACAATCCAGTGTGGCGCATCTACCTTATTGCTGAGTTGCTTCATGTATGCCACAGTTCACCACATTCCTCTTTCCTTACAACCCAAGTCAGACCCACCGCAAGGACAAAAAAAAAAAACAGACAAACACAGCACTGGTACACAGCATCCACTTCCACACACAACATCAGATATTAGACACGTCTACATGGCAGCAACTGGTTAAATAAATCAGCTTCTACATAAGGCTGTAATTTGTGTTTCATTTTTAAAATCATATTCATTAAGATATTTCACATAATCCAGTGAGTTCTCCACCTTCATTGAAACCATATTTTAAAGATTCCCCCAAAGAACCATGTAGCTAAGATTTCCCATCACAGAGAAGGGCCATTTATGCAAAGAACTTTTTATGCACTCACAGTGTTCTTAGAGTTGAAGGTCTATATATAACCATTTACTATTACTAAAAACCATCAACTTTTTAAAAAGGGGGGGGCTTGTAAGAGTAATTTTTAGGACCTGCATTCTACATTTTTCATGCAATTTGTCTTTGAAAGTGATATAAATGATCTATATTGTTATTGGCTTTCTACACTGTGCCTGATTCAAAAAGGAGTCAGGGCCGAATGGGTGGGTCTAAAGGCTGCAATCTGTCATAGTAGATCATAGAAAAGAATGAAGAAACAGGCTGATCCAAACAATAAAAAAGTCCATCACTAGATCTCAGTTGCTGCTGATGGAACACATGCTCTGATGAGCAGTGTAACTTTAACTTGTCTGTCTTTAACTGAAGAGCGTGACCTTTTCCACACTGCGTGTGTAGCAGCTGTCTGTCTGATTGGTCTTGGCGTCGCTGTGTTCGAGCTCAGAGCTGTAATCTCACGGCGTTTAGAGTGTGCTCAGTCAGCTGTGACAACACCGCAACCCCCGCGGGGTCAGGCAGAGGAGCCTGGCTCAGGCCGTCACGAGGTGGATAATGCTGCATGTCACATGGCTTAATCAGATCAGGTTGTTGTGCGGTGCTGGATAAAATGAACTCACTTCTCTGAGTGTGACTTGAGTGTTTAACCCTTAAACTGCCTTAAACTGTTATTATTATTGCGACTGTGTCAGTAATCAAACTATTGTTCTTCTTAAAATTTATTTTTATTATTCTCTTTACAGCCAAAAAAGGCGCCACTTCTCCTCCAAGCCTGAAACCGTTTCAACGTCAAAAGGTTTCTTAATATCCGGTGCAGTGCGGATGTTTGATCGGTAGATCAGGGGCCGAGTAGTGATTATTTTACAATTTTTGTGGTCGAGTCAGCTTTGTAAGATATGGGGAGAGAGAGCGGATGGTCAAGTCACCTTCAAAATGTGTGTGAGAGAGAGAGTCTGTGGCGGCTAAGGCAGCCGGAAAGGGACAAAACCTGGACAGACCCAAACACAGAGAAACAAATGCAGAGCAAAACATACGGTAAACTCATAAACAGATTTTGAGACACTAAAGCTTTGTTGTGGTTTGAAAAAAATAATCAACCAATGAATGGAGCTACGCATTCAACCATCCTTCACCTGTAATGGTTTGGTAAGAGACCCGGAGTGAATGCCCCCACGGTGGTGCAGTGGTAAAATGCTGGACACTGAATTAAGAAAATCAGGAGTGTCCCTGGTTTGAATCTATGGAATGAATAGTGTTGGGGGGTTTTTTGTGACACAAACTTTGTTTTGCCCAGTGATCAATGTCTGGGTGTCTCCAAACATTAATTTTACAGAAACCATGCAATCACATTTCACATTTTCTCGCAGTAATGTCTACAACCAATTAACAACCTGATCATAAATAATTTATAAACCTTTTATGAGGGTCGTCTTATTTTAATAGGGTACTGTCAATTCCAAATCAAATGCTTCTTCTCCTGCCAAATCTTAAAATGTAACTGTATCAGCAATGAGTAAAAATGAATAATGTGCTGTTACTATAGCTAGTTCTGGTAGAGGCCATATGAACAGTGGCATCACTGATTGTTTTTCACTGCCACTTTTTTCTACAAAAGCTTTGGCTGTTAAAGATTTTTTCAATGATCTGGCATGATGTGACACTTTGCACGATTAAACCCCAACTGTTGGATACTGGTAGCCTATAATGTATTCTTTTATTCCAGCTTCACAGTTGTAGTGGTCTGCAATGAGTATTCACCAGACGTCTTTAGACATAATCAATGAAGATTACATTTAAGGAGGGTACATTACTAATGCCAGTAACCTTCATCCTTAACAATTTGAGACAATGTATGACCAGCTGTACCTGTGATGCTAATCCTCGGTCACCTACAGTTGTGCAACAGTCACCCCATTCAAAGCCGCCACTTCTGCATGTGACAGCTGTGAGGCCAACACAGAAGCAAGAGAGAAATACAAAGCAGGAGGACGGAATGGAAAAAAAAAGTGTCAACGAATGAACCATGGGACCACAGGAGGGACAACCAGCATTTACATCTGCCCCCTTGAAAGATCACACCTACAGCATAATAGGATTTGGTACAGAGCGACAAACCCCAGCCAAAGAGGTGCTTCAAACAGGCCTCCACGTCCGAGCATTCCGCATCCAGATTCACTTATCAAAGCAAGGGTCCAGAGGCCCTGAAGTCATTACCAGCCTGCCTTTGGACTGTTTGTGGAGAGAGTGTCCTATCAGAATGATCTGGACATGGCAGTCTGTCCTAACTGCAGCGGATTGAGAAAGAGAGACAGAGAGAGAGACAGACAGACAGAAAGACAGACAGACAAAGAGAGACAGAGAGAGACAGACAGACAGACAGAGAGAGAGACAGACAGACATACAGACAGACAGAGAGAGAGAGACAGACAGACAGACAGAGAGAGAGAGAGAGAAAGTGAGAGATAGAGACAGACAGACAGAGACAGAGAGAGACAGACAGAGAGAGAGAGAGAGACAGACAGAGAGAGAGAGAGAAAGAGAGACAGAGAGAGAGGGGGCATTAGGTGCAAATTTGATCAATGCAATAGTGAATACAAGAGGCCTTACACTTCACTACACTAACTGCAATTAAAATACACTTAGGATCTATGTTGTAAAATAATACATTTAATGTGTGTATATGTAAATGTAAACATTAGGCCTTTGAGTGGCTGCTATCTTTTAGAAAAGGCAATTAAATATGAGATGATACCATTCACCATATTGCTGAATAACATAATTGTCAAAGATTATTTTATGAACAACACAGCCATTTTTAATTAACTTGGCATATGAGTTCAGTTTGTGTATTTCACTTTGAACATGGCTAATCCAATCAGATTTCTTTTCAATGGAGGCAATTCTAAGAGTTGATTCCACACAGTAATTTCCTCGGTTCTCCACTACAGGATTCGAGATGTAGGTAAGGCGATCTGGCTAAATGAAAAATACAATATTAATACATTATCATGATTGATGATATGCATGACAAGGCATCTTGACAAGGGAGGACATGGGAGAGGGTATAATACTGTTCTCTCACCTGTTGTTCTTCAGAGAAGCAGGATGACGGTTATGCGACCCATTTAGAGAGCTGACTTTAGCTAAGTTAACCTAGCTGACTGTTGTGGGCCAGCTATGGTGTACCTGATTCTACTCTGAGTGAATAGATGGTTCAGCCCTGGCACCGTGACAAATTATTGTAGATTTTACTTTGTTTGCAACATTGTCCAAGGCAAAACTCAGCAAACTGAGTGATGTGTGTGCTGTGGAAGGACACATTTTTCTGGACAGGCTCTCTAGTCTGGTGGGGCAGTTGGTGGCCTGGTGCTTAGGGAGTTGGCCCTGTGATCGGAAGGTTGTAAGTTGGATCCCAGGACCGCCAGCAGCACCACTGAGGTTCCCTTGAGCAGTCTCTATATAATGCCTTGAGAAAAGAACCACTGAAGAAGGGTGTAAAGTAGTGGTCCTCCTGGCATGCCACCCAGCACCAAGTAGTCCTTTCTTTACCTGAACCCACTTATTTCAGCTCAGTGAGGAGCAGATGGAACAGGTGTGTTGGGAGAAGTGAAAACACTCAGAGGAGGCAGGGCAGTGGGCCTCCTGGACCAGGGCTGGGGAAACTCTATTGTGAAGTAGCCAAAATTGTACTCAAGTTCAAGCAATGACTACTCAGGTAGAAGTAATGATAGTCCAAGACAGCACGAATGACGTTCCTCAACACAGCACGACTGTTTGTTATCTGACACAACAGAATGGCAGCTGGTGGCCTGGTGGTTAGGGAGTTACCCCTGTGACCATCGGGGTGGTGGCGGCCTAGTGGGTGGGATGCTTGCCCCTGGACCAGGAGGTCATGTTCGAATCCCACCTTCAGCAGACCACCACTGGGTTCCTGAGCAAGACCCTTAACCCCAAGTTACTCCAGGGAGACTGCCCCCTGTAGTTAGGGAATGGAAGTCGCTTCGGATAAAAGAGTCTCCTAAATGTCTTATATGTAAATGTAAGGTTGTGGCACCACTGAGGTACCCTTGGTCAAGGTACCATCACTGCTCCCTGGGAGCCCCCTGCTTCGCTTGGTGAATGGGTTAAATACAGAGAAAGAATTTCACACTGTTCACACTGTGTGCTGTGCTGTGGTGACGTGTGACTATAAGGCTCACTTTGCATGCTTAGTAAGAGCATGTACAGGTGCGGGAAAACTGGAACATCACTGTATGAAAGGAATCTGAAAGCAACTATTTTTGGGATTGCACACCTCTGCTTCTGGGAGGCCATTGTTCAGCACCACTGAATGAATTCCCAAACACATCTGGCTCCACTAATCTGTTAATCTGCCAGGTGTGGTGATGTGTCTGAGTACAGAAACTACAAAACCGCACTGCACCCTTGCTTTAAGCCAACACTTATACTTTAAGGTATGATTTAAGTCTCAGCTCTACACAATATAGCACATGCACATCACATCCCTCAACCAAAAAAAAGAAAACCAAATGCTCTGTATGTAGTTTAATAATATATATATATATATAAGTTACTTATCTATAGTATTTATATCCCACATTGTGTATATAGCAGAGTATGTTTCATATTGAGGTGTTTTCTGCAGAGTTTTTATTGGATTTATTTAGACTTTAGATTTTATATTGCTCTTGTCTCTGTGTCTCTGTGTGTCTGTGCAGTCATAAGCAATTTCCTCTGGGATCAATAAAATGTTCTGGTTCTGATTCATATGTAAAAGTACTTGTGTAGACCTCACCTACTCCCTGCTTTCTGTGAAAATCTGGATGTTTTTGGCCCTGAACAGACCAAAATATAGTGGTGTTGCCATGTATATTTCCAGCTTGGTCAGTCAGCCGGGTTTGGAGCCGCATGGCTTTAGTTGTGATGTGTTCAGAGGAGATCATTTGAGAATAGAGGGAGCACACTAGAGAGCAGGCTGGGAAATGTTGTTTTCCCTGCCTTTAATCTGCTCCCTGTGATGTATAAATAAGACGTCGAGGTAACTGGCCAGACATGCTTTGGCAGAATGATGGTGTTTTGAAGTGGGAAGCAGCTCTGAGTCGCCTTTGGCTCTAAAGGATCGGTGATTTGGGGTGAGGCTAGAGGTTAAAATCTACGGTGACACTAGTCGACACTAGGATACTGGTGGTTAACTCTGGCCCTGTACTGCTGTAAAAGAGTCATGTGTCATTCAGATGGTGAAAAGATGTAAGATTTGACTTGGCAGCTACAATATGCCAAAAACAGATACTACAAAAATAGATGAAAACAGACATACTTGATGAATATAAGTGCATTGTAAGAGGTTGGGCCATCTTTAGGCCCTTTCTTAGGAGGCTGTATTGTGTCATCCAAATGAGAGGTGACAGATTTGACAGATAAATTTAGCTGGAGTACATTATTAACCCACTAAAATACACACACACAGTGCAAGGACGTATACTGCATCTTTCTTCCCTTCTATCCCCTCTCTTATTGATGAATACCCTTTCTGACACAATCAAAACAATTGCCAAGCCTCCAGACAAGTCTTAACACCACAGACTAAAACACCACCCTCTGAAAACTGTGCTGCATCTCAGAATCCATAATCCACACGAAACAGTCAGCGTTCAGTAAGCCGTTATGCTATGAAGACCAGACAGGAGAGAGTTCTTGTTTTTTTTCCTGTCAAACAAATATGCCTCAATATGCCTCTCATCATGCGCTTTTGCTTCATGTTCTACACACAAACACATTAGCTGTCATTTCTAAAATAAATGAGCGCGATTTATTTTGTCAGCTTACATTAACTTCAAGCAATATTTGAGGCCAATTTAGAGTTTTCCTCTAACCCCCAGGGTTGATCGTGTTTATAGATAACAGTATGTCACGCAGTGCCAGAAATTACATAAGCAAGTCTATTTGAGATTCCTTAGATTTGCTCTTTTAGTATTTGTCCTGAAGAGTCCTAAAATATTTGGGGCTCGTCGCACTGGGGCAGCTGGTGACCTAGTGGTTAGGAAGTTGCTGCTATGATCAGAAGGATGTGGGTTTGAATCCCTGGACTGCTAGTGATACCACTGAGGTACCCTTGAGAACGGCTCCCTGGGCGCCCCTCGTTGGTGCCAGCCCCCTGCTTCACTTGGTGAATGGGTTAAATGCAGAGAAAGAAGTTCACACTGTCTGCTGTGCTGTGCTGTGGTTTGTTTTTATGTGTGATGATGAGGGGCCACTTTACTTTAACAAGTCTGGGGTAAACGTGGCGATTTAGGCTTGCTGATGCTAGTCTAGTGCCAAAAGCTTTCATTAACTGTTAGCTGCATTAGCCTCCTGCTTCCAGTGCAAAACTAAAGAGCCAAACTTTAGACTCCAGATGTGTCTTGGATTAACAATTGGGGCGAACAGACCTGGCAGTTCTGCTTCAGGCGTGTTGAGCTGTCCAGTGACGTTGCATAAGCACTAGTTTGGACAGATGCGATGGCAGGTGCATACAAGTGCCAGCATTCACGCTCCCAGCCTGGTTGCACTGTACAACTTTGCTAGCGAGTGGGAATTCATTTTAAAGACAAACCAGGTCCATTTTAAGTTAAGTGTTCTGACACCTTTGTTTCATAGGTCAGCAACTTGTGCTGCAGCAGCTAGACGTTTGTCTCCATGTGCATCAATAAGCCTTGGTTGCCCATGAATCTGTCACTAGTTCACCTTTTGCCCTTCTTTTGACCCCTTGAACCTTGTTTACTAACTACTGCATATTGGGAACACCTCATTAAACCTGCAGTTTTGGAAATCATCTGACCCATTACACTGTAAAAACGACAACTAGTTATTATTGGTCTTATTAAAGTTTTCAAATTACACTGACTCAAAAATAACGCTTTACCATTTGTGACTTTACCATTAGTGAAATTTGTCTGCCCTACAGGTTTTTCCTATTGTTGTCCTCACAGATATATTCAAAACAGCAGAACAAAGGTTTGTAAGTTTTTGAGCAAATTTTTTCGTGAAGTTGGGGGGAACTCCCACCTGCGCATGCGTGAACAGTTGGAACCGGATTTTAACGAGTTCTCTGCTGAACTTGAGCGGTCGTCGGACATTTTTCGAACAGAAAATCCAAAGCGACTTGTTGTAACGTAGCCAGATTTGGACGTTAACTTCAGTTGTGGATTCATTATTTTGCTTTGTTTTGTTGAATATTACAGGTTTCTGCCTGGTCTGTCGTCCGCGAGTGGCTGGTGCTCGTAAATTTACGGAACAGAATTGGGAGCCGACAACGATTTCGCTCAAGCAGGTAAGCAAAGACTGTTTTTACCGTGAATTACGTTGGCTCGGGCTGGTTATTTTTTTAGTAACGTATACTGTGGCTAAACTTGTTAGGAGCACTCCTTTTCTAATCTAAAAACTATGCAAATTGTTTACAGGGCACCAAACCGTAATCTTGCCTCTCTCTCGACATTTTATATTAACAAACTGCACATTAACCAAGTGCTTTTAGCAAAACTCACTTCGTGCTATATATGTCTTGTATGTGACAGGAGTGGATTTCATGCAGTGCAAATTTTGCAAATTCACAAGCTGCAGTCAGGAGACCCTTCTAAAACATTTTCGCCTTCATCACGGACATGGTGCATTTTGGCCTTGCATTCACATACACTGTGGATGTGTATTTAAAACACCTAGAGCATTGCGATCATACCATGTGCCGGATTATCCACACCACCATGATGACTGTTCTCTTTTTTTTTCAAACTTTTTCTTTATTGTTTTTTGAAGGAGAAAAGAAAAAGAAAACAATGTACAAGTACATTAAAAGAAAAAAAAAACACACATACATTCACAACACAAAACAAACTAATTCAGAACTTCAACCTGTGTATGACCTGGATTGCGTTGTTTGACGAGTTTTTATGACCAAATAATCCCATTAATCATTTCAGTCCTCACCCTGTCGCTGAAGCATAAACAAAGTCCATTTCTTCCATCTCTCCTTATATTGTTCCTCTCTGATTTTATCATGGAACAGTGTCAACTGTTCCATGGTGTTTATTCCAGTCATTAGTTTTAGCCAGTCATTGATTGATGGTGGATCAGGTTTGTACCATTTCTTTGTGATAGCTTTTTTACAAGCTGCTAACAAGATTTTAAATAAATATCTATCTTCCCTTGACACAATATTCCCTGATATGTTGCCTAAATACAGCACTGTGAATGACCTAGGTATATTATATCCCAGAATCTTAACAATAATTGCATGAATAGCTACCCAAAACTGTACAATTTCAGGACAGAGCCAAAAAATATGAGAATGATTTACATTTACTTCTCCACATCGTCTCCAACATGGCAGTGTTATAGACATAATTTTGTTTCTAATTTTTGGGGTGACAAAGAATCTTATTAGGTTTTTCCAACAGTGTTCTCTCCAAATACGCGATGAGGATGTAGGTTGTTGAAATATCCAAATCTGTGACCATTCATCTTCCGAAATATTCAGACCTAGTTCTTTTTCCCATTTCTGTTTCACATATTCTGTGGTATTTCCTTTCCTCTTCATTAGTTGTTGGTATACTGTAGATATTACTCTATATTTCTTTTCGTTATAAATTCCTATTATAGTCCTAATTATACCATTTTTATCCAACTTTACCTTAGGCTTCACTTTTTTATTTTTCATAAAAATCCCTCATCTGCAAATATCCAAAGTGTTCCTTGTTGTTCCTGGTTGCTTAAAGTTCTCATGTTTTAGTACTGTACATAATGCTGTTATTCCATTCATTGTTCAATGTTTAAATCTCTGATCTAGAGTATTTGGAGTGAAATGTTTATCATAGGCTACGCATCGTATTAGTCTAAGCTTGTCCTCTAATTTATATTTCCGCATTATATTAAACCATATTTTTAATGTAAACTGCGTGACAGTATCTACCTGTGTAAGTACATATTTTGCTTCCTCTCCATCTCCTGTTAGGCTTTGAATTTCCCTTCCATGTACGTATTACTCTAAGTTTTTCCATTTAGCCTCGTAATCTTTAGCACAACAACAGAGTACCGGTCTAATTTGTGCTGCATGGAAATACTCTTTAAAATTGGGAAGTGTCATACCTCCTTTATGTTTCGCTAGTTGTAGGGTTTCAAATTTGACTCTTGGCCTTTGTCCAATCCATATGAATCTAGCTATAATTTTATCCCAAGTTCTAAATTGTTTCTCAGGTATCTCAATTGGCAATGACTGAAAAAGATAGAGAAGTCGTGGAAGAACACTCATTTTTATCACCTCTATTCGTGAACTAAAATCTAATGATAAGGTAGCCCACCTCTCTAAATAATTCTTGATGTCTTTATTAAATGTCTTTATTAAGTACCTGATATAAAAATGTCCAATTAACACTGTCAAATGCCTTTTCAGCATCAAGGCTTATTAAAGCTGCACTGATATTGTTACGTCTAACATGGTCAATAACATGTAGGGTTCTCCTAATATTATCTTGAGTTTGTCTTCCTTTAATAAATCCTGTCTGGTCCTCATCTATGATATCATTCATAAAATGCTCATATCTTTTTACAATAATGGAGGTATATAGTTTATAATCTATATTAAGTATTGATATAGGTCTATACCCTGAGCAGGTCTCATTTGAATTCCCCTTTGTAATCACTGATATTACTGCTTCCTTCCAAGATGGTGGAAGGTTGCCGTGTTCAAGTGTGTAATTAAATGATAACTCAAGTAGTGGTATTAGTTGTTCCCCAAATGTTTTGTTCCACTCTGCTGGTAGACCGTCACTGCCCGGAGATTTGTCAGCCTTTAGTCTACTAACTGCTTTCTCTATTTCTTTCTTTGTAATGGGTGAAGTCAAATAGTCATTCTGTTTTTCACCAATTGCTGGTAGATCCAATGTCTCTGGAAAAGTTTTAATTTGCTTAATGTCAGCTGAGGGAGGTTGGCTGTACAAATTTCTAGAGAAGTTCACAAAGTTAGTTTCAATCTCTGTAGGTTCGTAAGTAATCTGATTTGTGGTTATATCTCTTATTTTATGAATAGTCCTATCGGTCTGTTGCTTTTTGAGTCTTTCTGCTAGTAATCTGGATGCTCTAGGCCCCACCTCATAATAGGATTGTTTTAAAAATCTTGTCTTCTTTTCAGTTTCCATGCTTAATACTTTGTCTATACTATCCTTAATTTCTTTTATTTTTGGAAGTAATGAGGGGTCTCGTGTATTCTTGTGTAGCTGTTCAGTCTCTCCTTGTCACTCTTGTATGCTTCCTCTTTAGCTTTTTTAATAGCAGCTGTTTTAGCTATGAGTTTTCCTCTCAAAACTGCTTTAAGAGCATCCCACTAAATAACAAGGTTTACCTCTCCATTGTCAATTTCAGATTGGTATAGTGTGATCTCTTTTTTTATCTCTTCAACAACTGATTTATTATTTAGAAGCCCTACATTTAATTTCCAGAGTTTTCTTTTTTCTTGATGTTTTAATTGAACTTTTAATTTAATCGCACAGTGATCTGATACTTCTGCTCCTTCAATTTTACATTCTTTTACTCGATATAAGTCCTTTTTATTCGTAAAAAAATAGTCAATTCTAGCATAACTATCTTTAGGCGCCGAGTAATGTGTGTAATCACTTTTAGAGGGATACAGTTCTCTCCAAATATCAACTGTACCAAATTCTTTGAGCATTGTTTTGAGCATTTTAGTGACATGGTTAATGTTTTTCTGATTGTTTGTTGTATCCAATTTGCTGTTCATCACAACATTAAAGTCACCCCCACAGATTAATATTCCATCGGTTTCAAAACAAAGTTTTGAAAAAATGTTTTCCACTGTTAGGTGGAGCATATACATTAACAAGTGTCACTAGTTCATTCTCCAATTTTCCTTTCACAATAAGAAATCTTCCCTCTTTATCACTGATTACTTTAATACATTCCAATTTCACTGAGTTGGAAATCAGTGTACTCACACCTCTTCTACAACCTTGTGGGTAAGAGCTATAGAAAACATTACAATAGCCAAACCTCTTGAGTTTCTCACTGTCCTGTCCAGATAAATGTGTTTCTTGTAAATATATAATCTGCAATTTATCTTTCTTTAATTTAGTCATTATCTTCCGGCATTTGACAGGGTTATTCAGCCCATTTACGTTCAACGACAGTATTGAGACATTATTCTCTGTCATTTCCATCTAAGGAACAGCTCTGCAATCCAGACCAAAACATAGTAACAATAAACGAAACATGTAACATCAATTGAACATTGAAAATTGTGACTTCCAAATTAAAGGATGAGAAATGCCATCCTTTGGGTTCCCTGTTGGTAGGAGGAAGGTAAAATGCCTCCGATAAGGAGGGGCCTTCCCTAATAGTGAGAAAACACTCATTTCTACTAGAAGCGTCCAACATTATCACTTAATAGAGCCATTTCCTCACTTGGTTTTCCAAAACTTCTCGTATCGAGTCATAGGTCTTTCTAGATATGTGGCACAGAGTTAACATTTTCTAATTGTAGTTCTGAAAGAAGACTTAATATACAGTTAAAAGACTAAATATAGGTGGAAATCACCTGCTTAATAAATGTGGTAAGTTTCTAAAACTTGTTTCTGAATAGAACACTGGAATTCACTCTCCATGGGTGCTTCTAATAACCTGAATTATACCTCTGGTTCACCAAATGCCTCTCCCAAACCTTGATGCAGATTTATTTTGACCTTATGCTGTCTGACTCTATATATCTCTTCTAAACTCTGTTAACCTCTCTCTTGCGTGTTGAGCTGCTCTGTCTGAAGTATTATTACGTTTCCATGGTAGCACCTCATTCAGTCTTTCTTCTACAACTGTTACGGCGTTCGTCTTCTTGGTCACCGTCACCTGTAATCCACGTTTATTCAAGTCTTGGGCTGCCTCTTCCGCACTCTCATAGATCCGCAGTCCGGAGGTCCACTGTACTTGCATCTTCGTACAGGGCGTCCGGAATCGAATCCCCTTTTCTTTCAGAACAGCTTTAATGGGCCCGTAAGCCTTGCACTTCTCAATAACGTCAGAGGCATAGTCATTGTCAAAATAAAGTCGCTTGCCCTCAATTTCTATCTTCTTCTGGCAGGCTTTTCTAAGTACCAGTTCTTTGACGTTAAACTGTAAAAAGTTCACAATTATTGATCTCGGGGGTGAGGTTGCGGCTGGTTTTGAAACCAGTGCTCTGTGTGCCCGCTGAATTTGAGGCTCAACATCTTCCGGCAGGTCGAGATTGTTTTTTAAGAGTTCGCATACAAAATCAGCGGTCGATCTCCCTTCTTTTCCTTCTGGTACTCCATAAATTCGGAGATTATTTCTTCTGGACCGGCTCTCCAAATCCACAATTTTGTACTTCATCTCCGTACTCTGTTTCGCTACTGCTGGCAGCGTGTCTTTCAGTACCAAGCAGGCTGATTCCAAGTCAGCTACCCGTGTTTGCGCCTCTACAATGCTAGCGGTTTGGCTCTGTATCTCTCGCAAAACTTCACTTTTGAACTCAGAAAGATAATCTTTCAAAGTCTGTCTGACGTCGTTTTTAACTGCACTCAGGCCCTGTCTCATGTCCTTTTTAAAGTCTTTCAGCTCCTTATAGAGTCGTGTCAAACTTTCGAGCAGTGCATTGTTGCTAACACTGGCTTCTGCGCTAGCTTTACCCAACGCTGTTTCGTCGTCCTTAGCATGTTCAGCCACCGCTTTCTCATCTGGGTTTTCTTGGGTTTTATTTGTCATCTTGTCAGTCTTCTGACTCCTTGGCATTTTTACTCCTTTCACTATTAAATTAGAATGATTTCTAAGCAAATTTTATAGATAGGAGGTATTTTTCAAAACCGATTTGGAGGAGCTCGACTCTATGCGTCCATTTCGTTGTAGCGCCACCCAGAAGTCCCGATGATTGTTCTCTTGAGTAGGAAAGAGTTTCTCTGGTCAATGAAATGAAAAAGAAGAAAAAGAACATGACATTAATACGAGGATGGAGCTGACATTTTCCCTCAGGTGGAGAGAGCTGGAAGGTCATCCTATGGTATCTGAGGTCCAGGAGAGATGGCCTGCACTGTTTTCTTCTGCGGAGGTAAGGATGCTTTAATTTATTTGGCAATTATCTTATTCAACATAAGCATAATGCTATAATGCTAATGATTTTCAGTGCAGAGAAATCCTGACATTGTCGTGATGAATAAATGACAATATTTGTTAATTGTCTTGTCGAGATTTCTGAAGAATTTCATCGGATCACAAGCAAAGGCCTTTTTGGGACTTTTAATGCATCTCTTGACAAATTTGTGCCTGGCCTGCTGAAACTGTCCCAGTCTAAGAAAGGAGCTTTTGGTCAAGAGATGGAAGACCTCCTGGATAAACTTGATGAACAGGTGAGTGATGTTTTCCTTTGCCTGACAATTTACACTATCTAGAGGTTTAGTACAGTACTATACTCATTAAAATATTTGTATTTTCTACTGCATACTCTTTAGACATCGAAAATTGTGTCCCCCCGAAAGACAGCAGCACTGAGAGGCCTACCCATTTTCTTTTGAAAAGATGCAGCGCAATTTTTTTTTCTGGAGTGCTCTGTAAGTTTAAGCACTTAAATACAAATTTTCATAAATATACATTGCCCCCTCACTTAAAAATAATTAAACAAGCAGTCGCAACTCTAGGAAATAAGAGAATTTATTCCTAATTCCCCGGTGCAGGTTCTCCAGATAATTTTAGGCTGAGGATTGTAGCTTTTCATGACCTACTTCATTTTTTCCTGCTTAAAAGAAACAGGCTATAGGTGGCTGGTGTTCTTTACTAGAAAATAGCTCTGTATAAACCTCATCACAGGGTTGGTGGGTGTGTCATAACTACAGTCATTGATTAAAAAAAATAAATCTGGTTAAAACCTCCACAGTTTGAATGGCAAGGCAGTAGCTTGGTACTAAAACTTAGGTTGAAAACAAATAAAAATAAATTTTTCTCCGTTTGGCTCACAATAATGCATTCGTTGTTTGTCGCAGGACTCTGATATTTTGGAACCCGTTCTGCAAGGTGTGTCTGTTGCCGTCCTCACCGTCCTACAAGATGACGAAGTCAGCATGTGTGTGCGAGACCAGACAGTTGTGTTGGAAGGGGACATCGTGCTGCATGACATTCCTGACCTCGCTACTGCCGTTACGTACCTCTTTGGCCTTCTGCATGCCCTGGACATTCATTATCCAAAACAAAATGAGTATACATTCGAAGCAGTTCAGACCATCTTTTTCGAGCTTGTTGGCTCTCAAAGCTCACAGTGCACAAAATCTCTGAAAACAAAGCTTATGCTGTGACTTTTAATGGGAAAGTCAGATATGACTTCAAGTTATGTTCTGTAGCCTGTTCTAGTGCACTGTGGTTAAATCTCATGTAAAAAATTATCAGTCAATCCTCTTTGCCGCTGAAGTAGATAAATGTAGAAATTGAAGCAAGAATTTCCATGTTAGCCTTAAGCGGTTATCCAAATTGGCTGAACAAGAAGATCGAAGTTTGCAGAACTCTTGGCAGTACTTGAAAACATAAATCAACAACATCTTGTAAAAGTTGAGACAACTCAAAAATGTATTGCATCATGTTGCCGTGAAATTTTAAGTTTTCTCAACGTTTTCTTTTTGACAGCGTATGCTTGCCCATTTCCCCTGCTTCCATCACATCAACTTCAAGATCTCACTGTTTCTGCACTACTTGACAGGTGCCACTATAAGGAGATGATTACTGTTATTATGGTTTTATCTTGTGACTAATGAATGTGGCCAGATTTCTTTTCTTTCTTTGAAAAATTATTGTGACTGGCTGTTTGTGTCATTAACATATTTCTGTATCAGAAGTAACCATGGTTTGAGAGTGTAAAGGTCAGTCAACAGAAAAAGTTGACCATGGCTGCATTTGTTTCGTGAAGCTGAAACTTAGTCAAGAACCTTAACATGATCATGATTAGTATTTAATATGTTAATTAAATGTGCCTTTAATTCATGTTAATTAACAAAGTTATTGAAAAGTGAAAGAGAATATACTTAAAAAAACATGAAAAGTTGGGCATTCTTAAATGTTTGACAGGTAGTGTGTGCGTGAGAGAGAGAGAGAGAAAGAGAGAGACGGAGAGAGGGACAGAGAGAGAGAAAGAGAACAAGAGAGACAGAGAAAGAGAGACACAGAGAGAGAAAGAGAGAGAGAGAAAGAGAGACAGAGAAAGAGAGACAGAGAGGAAGAGAGAGAGAAAGAGAATGAGAGAGAGAGAGAAAGAGACACAGAGAGAGAGAGAGACAGAGAGAAAGAAAGAGACAGAAAGAAAGAGAGAGAGAGAGAGAGAGAGAGAGAGAGACAGAGGAAGAGAGACAGAGGAAGAGAGCGAGAGAGCGAGAGAGAGAGAGAGAGAGAGAGAGCGAGCAAGTGTTTATGTGATACATCTTTATGGCACAGTCACTCTTTGCTTTAGCCCCTCGGTGGGGAGCCCTGACAAAAGCAGCCCCCCTGTCATGTAGAAACCATCAAAAAGTTACCGCACCTCTTACTGATGCACAGATGCTTTCAACATCCTGCCGCTTCGATGGGGAGGTGGGTGGTAGTTCTCTTGCTTTTTTTCCTTGTCCTTATTATATATTTTTTTTACTTCCTCAAAGTGTGTTCAACAAGTAGAGCCTTGCCATTCAGTTGCGAGAAAAAAGAGCGAGGAAAAAAATAAAAACCATGAAGAGGAGATGCCATGTGGTGGGTTTTTAACCACTCAAGGACACAGGTGACAGAGCAAAGAATTTCCTGCCATTCCTTTGACACAATAAAGTGTTCTCTCAGGGCTTGGAGAACGACAAAAAGAATTTGGGTAATATATGTGCTCTTCCAAAACATTAGAGGATTTTACAGTCTCACGGTCATCATTTTCCACTAAGACCAATTACAGTACGCTCTCAGAAATAACTGCCATAAAGCGAGGATCACAAGAGAGACACTTTGGGTTGCCTAAAGAACCATTCAATGGAGCTGTTTCAGATGAGGTTTTTAAACAGGATCATCCTGTCGGAGGTTCTTTAGGGAACCAAAAGTAATTCTTCCCCGACAACTTTTTGATTTGTAGCAACGGCTGTGACCACTAACAGCATCTCTTACTGATCACGGATTTAATCCTCAAAGTCCCACAGACACACTCAGAATAGATCTGTCCATTCTCCATCCAGAAATGTGCTCATTCATGCATTATAAGTATCGGGACACCTGACCATTACACCAACACGGACATTAATGACATTGCATTCAAATACAGAGACTTTACTATGGAGTTGGTCTCCATTTGCGGCCATAACAGCTTCCACTCTTCTTGGAAGGATTATCACAAGATTTTGTAGTTTCTGTGAGAATTTGAG